>VNJV01009696.1:0-53597 GCA_008042635.1 Drosophila nikananu | reverse complement strand
TGGAAGAAAAAACCAAACCAGACTGAAATCTGTCGAGTTTAAGCCAAGTTACGATCAAAAAACCATTGAAGAAGTTCGCGATTTCTGAGTCGATTTACAAAAAAAAAATGAAAGGGGTTTCATCGTTAAAATTGTAAAAAATTGGCCAGAAATTATAAATTGAGTTTTAAATGCAGAAATGTTCTCCTATAAAAACTAGGAAGAAAAAACCAACCCAGATTGAAATCTGATGAGTTTAAGCCAAGTTACGATCAAAAAACCATTGAAAAAGTTCGCGATTTCTTAGCCGATTTACAAAAAAAAAATGAAAGGGGTTATATCGTCAAAAAAAAAAAATAAAAGGGGTTACATCGTCAAAATTTTAAAAAATTGGCCAGAAATTATAAATTGAGTTTTAAATGCAGAAATGTTCTCCTATAAAAACTTGGAAGAAAAAACCAAACCAGACTGAAATCTGATGAGTTTAAGACAAGTTACGATCAAAAAACCATTGAGGAAGTTCGAGATTTCTGAGCCCATTTAACAAAAAAAAATAAAAGGGGTTACATCGTCAAAATTGTAAAAAATTGGCCAGAAATTATAAATTGAGTTTTAAATGCAGAAATGTTCTCTAATAAAAACTAGGAAGAAAAAACCAAACCACTCTGAAATCGGTTGAGTTTACGCCAAGTTACGATCGAAAGTTCTTCTTAAAGGCTTAAGGTGTTAGGAGAAAACCTTAAATAATAAATAAATAAAATTAAATATATATTTATTTAAGCTTAGCATTTGGACTAATGGCGAAATGTTCTCCTAAACCTTCTCTGTGAGTTATACATTTTGTATAAGTACGTTTTCCCAGTTTTTCCTCTACTTGTTGTCCTGTCGCTGAACTCGCTGCAAAGGTCAACTGTCTGCCCCTGTGGCCGGGTGGCATCAATCGAGTATCAAGCGCCTGGATCGACTCCTTTGGCCTCATTAAAGCGCTGGCCCCGACACACACTCGCTTGTCCCCTCACACGGACGCGGAAAAAGGACGAAAAGCAAAACAAAAAGGACGAGGCAAGGACTTGGGGGGCAGTCAGTAATGTGTAATTTATTGCTCTGCTCAAATTGAAACTAAGCGCCATTAAAAAACAATAAACTAAACATGTAATAAATTCAGACCGAACAAGCGCACACTTTTGTACGCTCCCCTCTCCCTCTTACGTCCTGATCCTGATCCTGTGTGTGTGTGGCATGTCTGTAACCAAAAAACAAACAAACAAAAAACATACAAACATACCAACACATGTACATTTTTCACAAAAAAAAAACAACAAAATAACTGCACAAAATAAATTGACCAAATCTGTTGGATAAAAGGATTTGAAAGCAATTAATTGCCAGCGCATAGAAAACATCAACACACATACCCCACATACACACACACAACAATTGCTGCAAAATCCACAGAACAAGAAAACAAAATAAGCAACAAAGAGAAAACCAAATTGCAGTTGCCAAATTACCAAAGGAAACAGCGAAACCCAAATAAAAATAATGAAAAATCCACAAAGAGAGAGGCTTCGAATGTGGGAAAATATTTGAGGTCTTCTTTATAATATTGTATAAAAATATTACAGGCACAACGTGAACCAAAAATGTGGTTAGAATTTAAATATGAATAATCTCGAAATTCAGTACTTGAAAACTTGAAAGAGACCCAATGGTTTCAGTTCTCTGGTTTTAGCTCTCTGTCTCGGCCAACATGGCCAGGTGGCACACACATCTCTCCAGGTAGAACGGATGTGAGCCAGTGAGCTTCACCAGGTCTTCAAAGCTCATCATTTCGTCGTCCTCCTTAGAACGGGGATTCTAAGGCAGAAGAATATTGGTTTTTTATGAATGGAATGCATTTGAATGCCTTGGATTGAATTCAAAACTCACATCATCGATAAATGCGTTATCGCCAGACTCAGAGAAGACGTCATCGTGGTCTTCATCTTTCGTCTCATCTTTGATAAACTTTTTGCCCTCTCTGTCCACCAAGTCGACGTTTTCTTTGTTCTCAATGGCCTTGACACCCTTTATGGCCTTGTCCTTGTGACATTTCTGCACAGTCCCACGGTCCCCCTTCTCCTCGAAGTCCACAATACCCTCCATATCCTGCACAGTCCAGTGCTCATCCAAATCTTCATCTTCCACAAAGTCGGCCTTCAGCTTCTGGTAACAGCAGAGGCCGCGTGCCAGGACTGGGATGGTTTTCTTGAGGACCTCTGGCGGCATCTTGGTTACCTTGACCATCTCCTCGAAGGTCATCAGCCGCTCGTCCTCCAGCTCACGCATAATGCGCACATAGTGCTTCTGCAGTTCATGATTATCCATTTTGTCGCGAAGTTTAATTATTAAAGAATTATTGAAGCGAAAGTTGCTGTGTTTCATTTTAATTTAAATGAACTAAATTTTCAGTACGAATTTTTCTCCGGTTTGATGTTGTTGATGCGACAGCTGGAGCTATACTGATTTTCTGGGACTTCCACATGTGAAACACAAGCCGATCGAATGACAGATGGCTCAAGGATAGGCGAGATCTCCGAAATTAGTTTACAATTTATAGGAATCTAGTTGGTCTTGTTCACATTTATAATTATTTATTCCTATTAATGTAAATTATATTCATGTAAAATTTTTTTAAGTTCCTGGAGCGAATGAAAAAAATGTTATATTGTCTTGTAAATATTTGCAAATGATTCTTGTTATTTATAAGAATTTTTAAATGTTTTCTAGATATTTTGCAATATCTTAAATGTTTTCTATAGACCTTAAAATGTTTTTTCAACTGTTTTAAATAGATTTTCAGGCACTTTTAAGATTTTTAAAATAATTAAATATTTTCTACATATTTTAAAATGTTGTCTAAATATTTTAAATGTCCTCTTAAAACATAAAAATGTTTTTTAAACGTTTTTATGAATTTCTTAATAATTAAAAAACATTTTACATATTTTTAAAATTATTTATAAATGTTTCTTTCTATTCCCAATGTTTTATAGAGACTTTCAAACGTTTTAGGAATATTTTAAATTTGTTTGTTAGAAATGTTATATATTTTGATCATTTCTAAATGTTTTAAAAGGTTATCTGAATACTTTAAATGTAGTTTTTGAATATTATTAAATGTTTTAAATATTTCTAAATATTTTAAATTATTTTCCAAGTATTTTTATTTTCTCTAAGTTCCGTCTGCGTACAGAAAATGACAAAAGAAGCTGCCAGACTCAATCGTTTCTAGGACATTTATTTGCAATAAAACTAAATCCCGATTTAATATTGTATTTAATTTATTATAATGGAAATGATGACAACAAAATGAATGCAATGGCGATGTTTAATGGTATCGCTTGTGGCCGCGGTGAGTGTGCTTCAGTGGCTTCTTGTAGCTGAGGAGGCGCCACTTGGTGGATCGCTTGCGACCGATCATCTTGAGGGCCTTGGACAGTTGCTGTTCGGCGAGGCCAGTGCTCTCCACCAGCTGCTCCATGCGCTGGAACTTGAACCGCTGGTAGGTGCTTATTATCTTTCTATATTCATCAGTCAAAACCACCTGCGCTTGAAATGGTATTATAACCCCTCCAAATACTATTATTCACATCCCACTAACCGGTTTGATATCCTTCGGTACTTTCTGGCCAAACAACTCCGAGTCGTAGGCCAACAAGTACCACGTGCTGATGCGCCACTTTCTGCGCTTGATTTTTCCAATCCGCCGAAGGACCTGGCGGACGCTTTTCTTCGACAGCTGAGTGCGTCCTCGCAGCTCCCGGAGGGACTTGTACTTGCGGCCAGCGAAGGCCCTACGTATGCGGCTGTCGGGGCTACCATCGTAAGGATAAATCTTGGGAAAGGGATAATAATAATATTATTTGGGGTCATTTGTACAATTTTAAATGGGGAAAATATGACAGCAATTGTATGTTATTTGGTGATATTTTTGTAGACTTGTTAGATGCATTTCTTCGGCACAAATAAAATATGAAATATAAATATAATATATACTCTATTTAAATTTTATAATTTAATTTATATAATCCACAATCTTCAAATAAATACCTACTTCGTCTACTTCAATCTCATCAGATTCTGTGATATTCTCGTTTTCCTCACAATTCTTCAACAACAAATTATAGCACTGGAAATGATAAATAAAAATACAATTTAAATCACTTACATTTAATTCTTTGCCAGCCAGTAGTCCTGGTGGCTTATTGTTCTCTTCCTTCGACTCGACCTCATCCTAAAAATTTTAAAGCTTTCACATATTTAAAAAGACGAAACTAGAAAGAACTTACTTTTATTTCCGTAGTGTTCGTGTCTGAATTTTGGCAGAGAGAACTCTGTGAATAAATATGTTAGTAATGTGCTTTCAATTAAATTCATATATTTTTTATAAAAATAATGAAATAATTTAATTGAAATGCATTGCACTCACATCCTCATCATCCTCCTCTGAAGGATCTATAGTATCCTCTTTAATTTGCCCTTTCGGAGGATCTGTAATATAATCTTCATCTTCAGGATTTGAGTGCTCTTCTGAGTCTGAAGTCTGAAAATATTTGTAATATGTTATCTTTAACATTATAGATGGAGTTTTTTGGCTTAATAAATAGCAAAAAATGGTTTGTGATAATGAAATTAATCAAAAACCATTGCTTACTCACACCCTCATCTTCACCTGTGGAATCTGTTTCTTGCTATGAAAACAAAAGGCTTTTAGAATTTTCATAAATTACTTAGTATGAAGCACTTACATCTACTTCCATATTATCGTCCTCTGACTCTGATTCTATAGAAGCTGCCATAGCTTCAGGCTGAAAAATAAAAATAATATTTGGATAAAATAAGAGGAAATAGTGCCATCAAGTAAGACCACTCACTGGTGGTGAATCTCTAAATGGTCCCAGGATAACATAGGCAGGAACGTAACAGATAATACGCTCATCATCGTAGGGTTCTTTGGTGGCGCTCTGGGATTCTTTTCCCACAGTTGAGGGCGAGGAGGATTTTGAAGAATCGGAGCCTTCTGAAGAATCGGAGTCTTCCGAAGCATCGGAGTCTTCCGCACAATCGGAGCCTTCGGAAGCATCGGAGCTTTCTGAAGCAGCGGAGTCTTCCGAATCAATTTCTCCCGCAGCAATCGAGGCCTTCAAGCCGAATGGATCGTCCTCATCCTCGGTTTCCTCGGCATCCTGAGAGTCTTCGGAACCTTCGGAATCTTGGGAATCTTCGCCAAGTTCGTCAAAGTTGACATCTTTGAAATACTCGGCATATTCATCATCTTCCTCTTCCTCAGCAGACGAGACATTTTTGACTTTATAATATACATTTGCAAAGCGAGAACGGGAATCTTTGGCATCAGTGGTCATGGCTTCCTTCGTACTTTTTTCATTACTGCCAATCAGGTTGTTCTTCGCGAACCTGCGAACATTATTTTCCTTGGCAAATCGGATTTTTTTGGCAGCCCCGGCATACCCGGAAAAATTGGCTCTCTTACGTTTCTTTAGGGTGCCAGGCTTATTCCCGGCGCCACTGGCGACATTCTTAGCATCCTCAGCATCCGAGGTATCTGAGTTTTCCGAGGTATCCGAGTTTTCCGAGCTTTCCGAGCTATCCGAAGCTTCCGAAGATTCCGCGGAATGCCCGGACGATGAAGATGATGAAGAAGGCGAACGGATTGGAGACTTTGGCCTATCCTCCAGACGTTTGATGGCACCACTGAAAAACTGTAAAGTTTATAAAATTAATTTATACATCCCATACTTAAATATCAGGCAAGTACTGGAGTCAGTGTGGGAATCGGGCGGCCGTGCCATTTGGAGTCGCGTCCACTTAGCAAACGATTCCCCGGTGCGGACGGCAGACTCAGATATTTATTAGGCATTGAGTGCAGAGCAAATGGGGGTTTTGTTGAAGTAGCTTCTTTCTTGGCCTGAAACTGAGGGCGTGGAACTATGGCCGCGGGAGTTATTGGCCTGCCCCAACAGCGTCGCATCAAGGCGTATACCTTGGCAATGGAGGAGGTTTTCACGCATTTTACCCGGATAACTTTTCCCGTTGTTGAAACCATGGGTGCTGGCGGTAGTGGAGGTGGTGGTGGTGGTGGTGTGGTTGGTGTTGGTGTTGTGTCCCTTATTGGTGATAAATATTCTATGCAGAACCAGGATGTTGGTGTCGTGGCCCCTATTGGTGATTTCAAAGTAGTGGAGGGCTTTGGTGTGGCTTTTACTGGTTTTGTTGGTGATGGTGAAGTGGGACTCAGTGACATAAAAGTAATGGAGGGGCATCGTGTTGATGGTGTTGATGGTGTTGTTGGTGTTGCTAGTGTTGTTGGTGTTGGTGTTGGTGTTGGCGATGGTGTTGTATCTCTTATTGGGGACATTAATGTAATGGAGGGTAATGGGGCTTCACTGGGCACGATCAGAGTTTTGGCTATTCTCCGCTCTCGCTGCTTCTTATCCTTTTTCTCCTTGACAAATGCCTGCTGATCTTTAATTGGAATTCTTGCGGCTTCGCAATCTGTAGTCTCTGGAACGGAATCATCGGTTGACATGGAAATAAAATCCTGGGAGGAATGGGATCCTGGGAATAAGGTCTCTTTCTTGTTTTCCGGGGACAAAGGACATTCCGAATTGATTTCTAACTCCTGCAAAGAAATAGGAATAATTGATGTATATAGAAGTCTTTTCTTTGTTGCCAAAGAGAAAATATATATATTATAAATACTATAAATTAAATATAAAATATATATAGCATTTTATAAAATACCTCTAGGGTATTAGAAAAATAGCTTTAAAATAATTGATTGCATTGATAGCCCATACGGGTATGCCGAAAACTAATAAAAATTAGTTTGTTGCCTTTGCTTACGCTTAAATCCACTCGAGTCTCCGCGGGCTTCTCAGGGGGATTCACTGGGTTCTCCTGAATGGATGAATTATCATTATCAATTAGCTTTTGGTCCGGCATTTCTGGCAGAGAGGCCATCATTTCAGGTTCCTCAGAACTTGTTGCAGGACATTTCTGTTCCTTGTTTTGAATAATATCTGATTCTGTTCCAAACTCAACAGGGCCTATGGGCACCAGCTCAGCCTGCGGTTTATGGAAGGTTACTGGGCGAGTGGAGGACAATTAGGAGCAGGAGTCACCTGGGGCCGATCATAAGTCTCAGCGTAAACATCAATGTAGTCCGCGTGCTTGGCAATGAACTCAATTAGGATGGCATCCATGTGGCAACATATAAATCTTATTTCTCTTTTTTTATTTTCATATACTTAAAAATAAATTTCTTTTGTTTCTGTTTTCCGACCTCAAAGGCAATGCCTACTTTGCGGTTAGACAGCAGGCCAAAAGTGGCACATAATAAATGTAAAAATTGTAAATGAAAGGAAATTATGCGTAAATATAAATAACAAGAAAATCACAATTTTTAAAAGGCCAAACGACTCGCTTTCAAAACTCACCTGCGCTTCGAAGGTATACTATTATTATAATAATAATCACTTACCAAATATTGGCGGAAAATCAAGCGTTGTCCGTATGTTCTTTTCCTGGTTTTGGCTTAATTCGAAGACAATATATTTTCATAGAACCGCCTTGAACACACTTCGAAATACAATGATTATAAATGGATTTTCCACTGACACAATTCCGACAATTGAACAAAAGTTACTGACACTTTTAGATACGGCACCTGCCTTTTTTTTTGAAAAGCCTTTGTGATATTTTGGCTATAGTTTTTGGGATACTTTGTGGGCTTGCGACGGGGAACTTGCCATCCTAATTTATCAATAACATTGCCAATGTGTTGTTTATTTTGTGAAATATTTATTATTTTGATTCTTATAAAATATGTATTTTAAACAAGCTATATTATATTGATATACCATATATAGCAGTATTTTATTATAGATTTTGTATCTTAAAATAATTTGTACATTTTTCTAAGTTCATATTTTTGTTTAATATTTTAGGTAACTAAGTATTTTCTTTATCTTTTATTTTGGTTTAAACAATATGGTATATAAAGAAATATGTAAATAGATTTATTTTGAAGTCTTGTCATTTCAGATTTAATTTAAATATTTGGCAAATTAAAATTATTTCTTAAATTTAAGGTAGGTACATAGTAGTAGTTGTAATAAAGAAAATTCTAATTTTAAAAGCAACATTTATAATTAGTTTTATTATAAATATTTTCTTGCTATACACAAATACATTTCAGTGTTTTTAGTTTCAAAAAAATTAAAACAAGTTTGTATTGCTTTTTAAGCCAATTTTATGAAGTTGCTTTATTTAAAAAACAGCAAACTTAGTCTAGTTTCTTAAAACGCCTTGCTTTGCCTGAAAAGTCCCAGCTAATACAAATTCGATTTGGCCCAGTAACACACTATGGCTAACCTATATATATTATGCTCTGCATAACTCCGATCGGCAGTCGCTGGAGGATCTTGGCCGGCCCTTTCCTTCATACGCACCGTTGCACATTGGCCTTTGTTTGCTCCTTCAGCGCCGCTCGCCCTGTGCTGCCTTAGCAGCTCTTGTGGTTTATTATAACTGCATATATCATGCAAATATTCGCCAGCGAGGAGCCAGGCAGGGCCAACCGAAAATCCCAACACAAACACAAACATAGGGAGGTCCTTGTATCAGAGAATGTTTGGTTTTTGGGGTGCGGCTGCTGCCCCTGTTAGTCCTGCTCCTGTCCCTGCCTCTGGCCTCTGGCCTCCCCTGCTGCTGCCCTGCTGCTTCTGAGGACTGGAAAACTGCAAAACTGGAAAACTGCAGGCGGCAGTGACAGGTCCTTGCCCAAATTCGGTTTTTGCATGCTTAGCTCACCCGCCTTGCCCTCTCTTCCCAGCTCGTTTACGTTCACGTTTACGAGAATTATTTTATAAATTTTCATAGTTTTCACTTTGATTAAAAGTGCGGTCATGGCTTCTGTGGCCAGGATTTGTTGCTGCTGCTGGTCAGCAGCAGCAGCAGCTCCATTACCATACGCCAAAAAGGGAAAATGGAAAATGGAAAATAGAAAATGGAATGCCAGGCCGCAAAAGTGCACGCAACGGAAATCTAGTCAAGTCCCTGCGACAGCGTCTTAAGCCAAATATCCTTGGCCGATGCCGTCCTCATCCTTAATCCTCATCTGGAGCAGCAAATTCCCCACTGAAGCCAAATGCTTGGCACGATTGCCAGTGGCTTGTGTATTTTCGCAGGAATTATTACGAGATCGAGGACACTGGTCGATTTGGAAATGAAGTCAGGTAAAAGTCAAAGTAAAAGTGCTTTAGGTTACTTTCAACTGCCCCTCTCCCGTCGCTCAGTGTAGTGTCCTCGGGATTAGCCGGCAAGAAGTAAGTATTCCTATTATTGGCATTAATTGCTCAGCCAGCAAAAACCGCACTCTGCCATCTCCTTGGCGAGTATTTCATTTTTGTTTCAATATTTGACAAATGCATTTATAATTGCATGCCGCAGATCTGGCATCCGATATGCCAGCGTCCTCGTCTTCCAAACAATTTGTAATTGGTAATTTATGGCTTAGTATATATGGTAAATGTATATATGCCATATATTTATTTATTGTAGTTTGTTGTTGACCAAAACCTTCTTGGGATGCTGCATTTGCAAAGTCTTGAGGTTGCCCTGAAATTATCAATTGTCAATGAGAGTTTAGTTGTTACGGGAAAATGTAGCCCACACTTAAAATGCAAAGTAATTGTTGAAAATTCAGGCATTATCTCAAGGTTCCTGCGGAAATTATCACATTTTTGTTAATGCTTTTTTTTATAAGGTGAAAATATATGAGGCATTAAATGCTAAACCTGAAGGCGGTGCGTAAGTAAAAAAAATACAATACAATACAATAAATTCCATAATACTTTACTCAAATATGTCTAGATCTAGTTTTTATTAAATTATATCTATATTCTTTCTATAGTTTTTTATACACCAGACATTTTGAACTCAAAAATATTTACTCTGTTTATGGTTTATGGATTTTCTATTCATGCAAAACGTTTATTTACATTTATTTTAATAAATTTGTATAAATTAAATACATTCCTTAATGCTGCGATTAGCTAAGCTCCTTAGGTTGTAGTTACGATAAATTTATACATATATATATATATTTTTTTAATTGCCCAAACTTGTCATTTGCCATCGTCTGCCATTTAATTTCACTAATTAATTTGTTTTTCCCCAAAAATACACACACAGAGAAACACACACAGAGTCGCGGGAAAGGGGGCAAGGCAAAGACACGCGGCAGCTGCCGCAAAAGCCAAAAACAACAATTAAACATAAATCTTATAAATTTCCGTAGCCAAAACTTCCTGCCAAGGCTTTTTGTCTCTCTCCTCCGGCGTCGCCGTCTCCTTTCTCCATGGATGAGATTTCTCGCCGTGCCACCGAACATATTTCATTTTGGCTGCAACTTTACCAAAGGACACGCCCACCACGCGTGGACCCCGCCCCCCATTCCGCCCATTACGCCCACGTTTCCCCCTTTTTCCCCAGCGCTAAGGAAAAAAACTTTTTGCCCCAAAAATGTAGAAGAAGACGTGTAGCAGCGGCAGCGCATTGTTTGTTGTCTAACAGTCTATGACTATTTAAGACAACCCCCAAGAGCATACAGTGGGGGGGAAATAACAGCAATCAGTTATTAAAAAAATATATATAAAAAATAAGGATTCAGAAAAATATAAGCAGTTTATAACGATTTAATTAAATTGGTGCTGCCTGATAGCCTGACTCGCGAGTAAAGTTTAAAACATTTCCCTTACAGAATGCGCAGCCTGTAAAATACTTATGCTTTATTTATAATTAAATATTTATGGCTTTAAGAAATAAATAATTTTAATATTTTAAGAAAATGAAAATAAGTTATTCATAAATAAATATTTAAAATGTATTTAGTTTTAATACCTTCACTTGTACACTTCGTTTATATAAAAACTATTGAATGTTCTTGATATTGTTTAATAAAATAAAACTAAATACTGACGGTATATGCTAAGGGTATATAATTACATATATATAATTAAAATAATATTTATTTACTCTTATTAAGAACAAAATTAAAGTACTAACTTAACTTAAACTTAAACTACCAACTTAACCCCAGCTGTAAATCCACTTAGACTCACGTCCACAGACCTACAAACATGTAATTTAATTTTACTATTTTAGTTTCACTGCCGTTGGTTTTCAGTTTACAGTTACTACTTTGTTGGAGGAAAAGTGCAACAAGGCTACACACACACACACACCTAGAATACGGACACACATCGAAGGACCACAGAAAACATTTGTTACAATTTCCCACGTAAATACTTCCTGCCAAGAAGCGCTCCCCGCATACGCACATATGCAGAAGCACAATTATAATTGTCATAACACAAAAGCAGCTGAAAATTTAGTGCCAAGTGCGAAAAGTTCCACCAAACTGGATGGATGGTAATGCGGGGAAAACTGCGGGGAAAACTGCTGGGAAGTGGGTTGCGAGTGCCAGCAGAAATTTTGCACTGCTCGCCGAGAATCGAGGGTGAACTGAAGAGTTGGAAAATGAATTTCCGTCATATAAATATTTTAAAATGATCACAACACAAGTGTTGTATATTAACATCTCTGAATCCTTGAAATATAAAGAAAATATGTATTTAAAAATATATTTATATCAAAGATTAGTGTATTTAAAGTTCGACTGCTTCCCATTTTAATTATTTTAGAATCTTCTCAAGTGAATGTATGAATATCGATTAATCAGCTTTTCCTATAGTTTTCTAACGGCACTCGCTGCTGCATTTTCTATCCCTTTTTCCCTGGCAGTGACACGTTGATAAATGACATTTGCGGCGTCAATGTGAATTTTATAAATTCTCGCAACTTTCACGCCCGCTGCGTGCTGCTGCTGCGTGCTGCTGCTGCTGCTACCACTTCTTCTTCGTTTTTGGCCCAAAAGGCAGAAAGGGCTTTGCCGGAAAATTCGAGGAAAAGCGTTGGAAAAACTGGCCAAAACAAAAGCACAGACGCCAGCAAAGGCAGACAAAAAAAAAAGAAGTGCGAATGGGGTAATTTTTGATGGGGGGAGAGGCGGACCGTCGCCTTGGTAGTTGCATATTTTTTATGACACTTTTGCGGCTTATCAACGTCATGGCAAACACATGCACTTGAGCCCATCCACGTTACTCTTGCCACTAACCAATTTCACACCCTTCCACCACCTTCCCCTCCAACCCTCTTGTCACATTATTTACATTGTCAACAAGCTGTCGCTGGGTTTTTCACAGCTCTGCCGCCGTTCTTCATTTTCATTATACTGTTTTTTCGCCAGGCTGTTGATTTTCCCCCCTGATTCATTTTTTGTTTTCTTTGTTTTTTTTTTGTTTTTAATTTTTCCCACCCCCAGTGAAAGTTTAATTACTATGGCCGAAATCTGAGAGAGTCGTGATGTGTGCCATAAACTTTACCCAGTAGGTTCTTTTCCGCCAAGAAATCTGCCTAAAAGCGGCAGGAGCCCAGCAACAGGTGGCGATCGCATTGGAAATCCCCGGAAAACTTCAGGGTGAGTGGGGATCTGTAAGTTGATATAGGAAAGCTAGGAAGCTATGAGGCCCATAAAAAGGTTTAAAAGAATGCTGAAAATCCATAAAAAGGCTGCGGAAAATCTATGCCAAACCCAACTCCTTATCAAATCGGCTTAGTTGGGCAAATAAAACTTGGCCAGAAACTTCAGCTGGGAAGCCCCCCGAAGCTCAAGTCGAGCGAACTGAACTTGAGTCTGGGCGTTGCCGGGTCCAGAGATAAAGTCAAATACTTGACAAGTCACAGGTAACAAGTACGAACTTATGAAGCCATCAAGTGTGTCGCATTGGATGGGTGGAGTGTGTGTGGGGTGTGTGTGCCTTTGCCAGAGTGCTGCAAAGTTTTCAAATTATTTTTGGTTACATAATTGGAATTGATAACTTTGGCAGAGACTCATTCGGGACATGCACACTGGCACACCTACACACCCCGGCACACACACCCTGCACTTGTATTTGTCAATAACAAGCAATTTAACAATTTTCCAACACACAGCCAGGCAGAAAAAGCGAAAAACTCTTGTAAAGTTATCATTCAAACTTGAAAATCAATAAAACTTTTGATACAACTGCAGGGACAGTGATGCCAAGCGTTGATACAAAATCTGAATTAAATTTTAAAAATTAAGGTATCAAAAAAATCGTTGCCATTGCATATTTTAAATTAATTATAATTGTTAAGATGGGTAGCTACAAATATAGTTTTCTTGTGCAAAACCATATCTGTTTTGGGTTTAACTAACTTTCATTTATATATGTGGAAGCTACAAAACAATAATTAAATAATTTCGATAAAATCCCCATTGAATTGTTTACTTAAAGGTTAATTTATGATTTTATTTGTATTTAAAATTTAATAAAGGACATATCTAAAGCAATTTCAAATATTATTGACAACCATAAACCTCTCTCTTTAAAATTGAAATGTTTAAATCTAAATTACATAGAAGTTTCGTAGTTTTATTTTGGCTAAAATAAGAATTAAATTAATCAATTTAGAATTTATTCAATGTTTATTATTTGATACAAACGAAATTTAAAGCTATCTATCAATGTATAATATATATGTATAATATATATAAAATATGATAATTAAAAGTAACTTAATAGATATCAACTTCATTATTAAAATACTGATTACAAAAATGCATATGTTTCGATATATCCCGGCTACAATTTGGCCAAATTGGTAGCACCTTTAACCGGTATAAAAATACGTATAAAAGGGAAAGAGCAAGAAGTGGGGCCAACATACACGTGGTATCACCTCTCACCCTGTGACACATATTTCCCTTTGTGGCTTAACAACGTACATTTTTTGTTGCCCCGAAAAGTCGAGCAAACTCCCTGTTTTTTCGGAGTTTATGGAGTTCCCTGCTCCGTTCTTTACTTTATTTTTTAATTTTGCGACTTTCAGCCAACCCGCACAATCAGTTTTCGCTATCTGCCGTCGTCGCTGCCGCTGCCCAAGAAAGTTAATTAAGAAAGTTTGATTTCTTATGGCTAAATAACGCTCCAAAGTTTCACTGACTGACAAATATCGAGCAATAATCAAATAAAAAAAATACATGTTATAAAAAAGGAGAGAGTGAGGGAAGGAAAGAAATATGAAATTCCTTTCCCGCAAAATATTTCCCGTTGCCCCCACCCTTTTTTGCCTTTTCTTTTCTCTTTTTTTTCGATTGATAAGCAAGTTAAAAGGGGGTCGGGCGGGAGGGGCAATACAAAGTTTTGGCCCAAAGCCCTTTGTCTGCCTTGGTTACAAACAAATCAACAAATATTTGTTTCTTCTCCGGGCCAAATTCCCTCCTGATTTCCCCGCCATAACCAAGGGCATCGGCACTTTGACTTTGAGGATGTTGCAGTGGCATTCAAATGATTTTCCACAGAGTTTTTCCTCTGGTTACCCAGGAAACAAGGTCCTTTTGATTAAAGTTCTATACATATTTATTGATGCTAAGTACTAATAAAAGGTGTTTATAATATTTTTGAAGCAGCCTTCAATACTTGTATTTAACTATCAACTTTAATGATTTATATACAAACTTCAGTTAAGCTTTCCCCCTAATTTTTCACCTTTAAAATCTGGGTAAATTCTAGTTTATTTTTTAGTAAGCATAATTTATGATTTACTTATTAAAAAATTGTAACTGCAACCAGAAGAATCAGTGCCACATTTCCAGATAGAGCATAACATCATTCAACATATGCCTTTTTGCTGGTCTGTTTTTTATGCATTTCATTTTACAATTACAATATTTATTAAGTGTAAAGGCCAAAACGGAGAAGCCTTCGGCTTTATGAGCTGTTAAGTGGCCGGCAAACGGAATGGCTATGGAATTGGCCCGATCTTGGACAGAGGAAGGCCATAAAGAAATGACTTATGAGCTGTTAACTGGACCCGAAAAACCGACTCATGAATTACGGCAATTTTCTGGGTTATTGATATAGCCCCAGTTTAGGATCCCGACACTCTCCTACCACCCATCTCTCTGGGGATTCCCCCGGCTAATTGGCCACGTCCATGAGCAGACCAAATGTTGCAAGCGAAATGCAGAGGCAAACCCGCCGGCATTCATGTCACATGCCACGGAAGTTGGCCAAGAGAGAGCGAAAGAGATGGGGGGAGGTGCAGAGTTGGCCCAAAAGAATATTAAAGAAGCTGCCACTGCGAGCTAAACAACTTAATGACTTCCTGCTAGTTAGGCCTCCATGCACAGCCGCAGAGCAACAGCAACAAAAAAGGGCAACCAAAAAAGTCGACACTGGGGAAAAGTGTAAGAAACAAACATTGAAAAATAATATAAAACAAATAGCAAGTAATATTTATAGCAAATAAAATAAAAGTTAAGTCACACTGATCAAATATCTCAGAAATATCTAAACTCGAGAGCTTTACTATAAATATTTTTTAAAAATTATAAACATATTTAAAAAAATAAAAAACCCTAGAGGATTTAGCCACTATAAACAATAAATTTATGTATTTTTTACAGTGCACAACAACAAGCGACCAACGCACTCGAAACTGTCGTCAACAACAACAAGGACGAGGGCGAGGACGAGAACAAGGACAACAACTAAAGACATCTGTGCGAATGGATGTTTCCTAGGGGCTTCCATGGCCGCCAACGACCGCAGAGAGCGGCCATTACCAAGCGGACAGGGAGGGAGGGGAGGTAGGTGCACTGGAAAAAAATATAAATAATTTAATAATATTCTAGCATTCTATAAATAACAAGAAATAAGATAAATCAAAAGTAATGCAAAGTCTAAAAGAGCAAAATGTATAAGCTAAGATAATTAAATACGTATAAATAAATAAAAAACTATCATAAAATTCATTTCATAAATTATATACCTTTCAAATTATGGAGTTTATTTTATGTATGCATTTATTACAAATTTTTTACTTTTATAACACATTCCCTTTTTAGCTTGATAAAAAAAAAATCCATTTGGACAACTTCTGACTTAGTAAATTAAAAAATAATTTAAGTATATTATTAAACATTAAATGCAAACATATATATATATATAAAACTCAAGACAAACGAATTTCAATAAAAAACAATCTCAGATATATATTTTAAAATTTGTAATTAATGTATTTATTTTTTTCAAATTTTAAACTGCTTAAACAAGAAAACAAAAATCTCTTCATCAATATTTCCAGGCTGTCCAACTTCTAAATAATAATTTACCTATATTACAAATAAGATATTTAATATTATCAATTAATCCAATATATTTTTGTACATCTTAATTGTTTATTCATTTTTTCGACGTGTAAAAAAGTTGCTGGGTAACGGCTCAAAATTTATGTCGCACTTGCGACGCTTTATCTCTGCAGAGGGGGAGACAAAGAGAGAGTACATAAATTTTTAATGCAAATTTCCTTTCTATAATTGTTCATACTTGGACACATTTGCATTTATTAAGCCCAGGCCTAAGAAGCAGCCCCACTCCGCCCTCCGTGGGCCACTTAGTTTGCGTTTATTGTACACTTTTTATGGGATTTTTCCCTCCCCGAAAATACTTCCCGGCTGCTGCTGCTGCTGCTGCTGCTGCTGCTCTTTTTTTGTTTTTCTTTTGCTGGGTGTTGTGGGTGGGAGATATTGCTATTTTGTTAAATTATGTTGAGCATTTTTATGGCAAGATTTGTTTTTTATGGCATCGAGAGTTGCTCTTCCTGACTGTCGCTTTTCTTTCTTTTTTTTTTTTTGTATTCTAAGTGCTTATTTTTATCGTATTGCCGAGGTCTGTGGGCTTTGGGTGGATTATGAAAAAGATTCTGCAAAGACAAGTGTTTAAAATTAAGAAAATATATTTAATTAACGTGTATATTTAGAATGTATTTAATTACCTTAAGATATACTTCCACTGAGCATGTAAAAAACTTTATTGAAAAACATTTTGTATGACATAAATGAAGTGTGGAACCTCTTCTGGGGCTCTTTTATTTTTATTAAGTACTATTGTTAATTTAAATTATAAAGTATTTTATTCATTCATTTCCCCTAGAAACCCCTTAGAACTCACCAATCGAACCTCGCTGATTTGCATTTGTCACACACACAAAAATACACACACATACACGCCATAAGATGGCCGAGAAATAAGAAGAAGGAGACAGCAGCGAGAACACTTGGTTGTCTCTGTTTTGACGGCATTTCATTTAATAAAATAAAATGAAACCCAAAAGACAGACATCTGGTGAAGGCCGAAAAAGGGGGCGCGATGGGGGTGAGGTGGGAGAGTGTTGACTGAACACACAAAAAATGTTGGGGCATATCTCTAACCAATTTGTCGTTTATAAATATACAAAGAAAAAATATGCAGTTAATTCTAAAAAATAATTATTTATATAAATCCAGCCTTGTGATAATAAGCTACTGTATTTTCTTCAACAATAAAATTTTAACTCATTCACCAATAATATATTTTACGAAGAAACATTTCAGAAACAGGAAAATGTAATAAAATTGGAAGACAAAAAGTCTTTAAAGAATTTAAAGAATTTAAAGAATTTCTTTACTATGAAAAGTCCACCATAAAAATGTAACATCTAATTAAATAAAAACTACTACAACAATTCACTGCTTGCGGAATTCAAAAATTCATTTTGCAACAAACTTAAAAATCTACACCAATGATTTCAAGCCACAAAAAAATGCTGACTGATGATCACCAACCAAAAAACTCTCTTATAGTTCTTCATGTAAATAAGAATAATGCAGCTTTTTTTTGTGTGTACCACAACACCAAGTACCGACAATTCCATTGCGGAAATGACACTGAAGTGATGAACCAAATCAGCAGCACTTTTCTGTTATTAGAAGCTGTAAAAAAAACAAACAGCCCTTCAGAAGGGGGAGCTCGGGGGCGGGACAGCTCGAATAGGCTCCAACAATTGCCAATAGCTGGGAAAACAACAGGAGAGGGAAGGGCACGAAAGGTTGAGGGAAAGCTAAGGAAAGGCAAGGAAAGCGAAGGGAATAGGGCGAAGACAATAAGAAAACCCGATGACAGGGCAGCACTTGGCAGGCGCAACATGTGATGGACACCAAAATAAGAAAAGGAAATATCAATATATAGCAAATACAATATATATACAATATTATCTTCACCGATATCCGATATGCTGACAGGTGCCGGCGTCAAATTATCAAACTGTCAAACCGAAACCCAACAGAACTGCAGCCAATTTGAATTAATTAAATTGCCCCGCAAACATATTTGATGTAATTAGCCCAACAAATTACTCCGTCGCCTCATAAATAATCAATCGAGTCAACACAGTAACGACAGCGAATACATATATCTCCATATACACTGTGTTTTCCGAAACACACACAAAAATAACTAAACAAATAAATACCAATTTGGTTGGGTTTTTGGGGGGCTGGAGTTGGGAAGAAACATAAATTAAGTGAGGGCTGCCTTCGAAAACGGAACATGATTTGTGGCTACACAAAGTTGCATGCAACTTGCCCTGCCCCGGCGTGCTTCCCTCCCCCCCATCCCGCCATCAGCCGAGTCAGCTAGTTTTATAATATCGGGCAACATATGTTGGCAATAACGTGCACCACGGGCCCATCCATTTGGCCGGTTCCAGCCTTGAACCACATCGTCGCATCCCAACAACCCGCTCCATATCGCCGCCTCCTATTATTGCATAAAGTTTTACTTTTATCATGGCCAGCGTTTGTTGGTTGCATCGCACAGATAAAGAAATTGTGACCAACATAAAGCCATAGAAGGGCATCTGCCGCATCTTATTATATTTGTTCCTGAAGTATTACATTAAGAGTAATGAGAAGAAATCTTTAATGATTCGCTTTTTTATCAAGGCACTTAAAGCTTAACTTAGGAGTGAATTCAATAAATTCACCAACAAATTGTTGTTCATACAAATTTCAGGAATAAAGTGCCCAGAGAATTAACCAATGAATATAAGTATACCAATAAATTGATGTCCAAGACTAATTGTCTGAATAAATTCCCTAATGAAAATTCCCCAACAAATTGCTGCCAATGAAAACTCTTGAATTAAGCAACAATTTCTTTTAACCATGGCAAATTTGTATTTATTTTAATCGCTATATCAATAATCAAGGCATACAATAAATACATAAATAAGTTTAACAAAAAAATATTAACCATTAATTCCCCTATTAATATTCATCAAAAGACGTACACCAATGGAAGACTCCAATGCACCAATCTACAATCTACACTAATGTGAAGTTTCCAAAAACAGAAAACGTTTTGAAATCTATCAAAAAATCTATCTGTAAAACAATGAAATATTTAAATTTAAAATGAAATATGCAAATTTGTTTAAGTATTTCGTTTGAGTGTACTCAGCTCACTCTCTTGAGAAAAACTAAGAACCCGCCTCAAAGAAGCAGTGTAAACTTCTTAACCAAAAGTACTGCAACACAAAAGCAACACACACACTCGAAGCGAATGCGGATACGGATATGGACACGGATAGGGATACGGATGCGGATATGTGACCCAGAGGGGAGCTACGAAACTTACGCCATTTGTGCAGCCTGCGGCTTGTTTCCCGTCCACCTTTTGCCACGTTCCTCGAACTTTTGGCCTCGTCTCCTTTGGCAAAAAGTTATGCGCGTCCAGTGTGGCCAGCGCTTAAGTTTCTCTTCCGGTGCCAGGCGGCGCTCGTGTGACCATATTAAGCGATTACCGAACTCTGATCTGTAAAGCGAAAAACCATTTGCCGAAGAAGAAGCCGCCAATCTACTGGAAGTAAATAAATTGGCCAGCTTCCAATGGCTTTGCTAACAAGTAATCAAAGGCTTTGGGATTTGGTATCAACACTGAGAGGAATTAAACGGGGAGTTAAAAATAACTTCTGCATTTAAAACTCAATTTCTAATTTCTGGCCCATTTTTTACAATTTTGACGATGTAACTCTGTTTGTTAAAACTTTCCCCTTTCTGTTTAAACTCAGGTTTATTGACCTCTGTTTTATTCTTATTTTGGTTTAGTTGCCAGCCCCAATTGCCTTTCCCCTAGCAGCTTTTGTCACGCTGCTTTCGGTGGCTTATAACCCACTGATTCCGTTGCAGCCACTGGCTCTGAATTTTTTCGGTTCCCTCCTCCAGCACAATCGGCGGGATCAAGCTCCTTCACAGCGGGCAGTCTCCTAAGCTCCCAGCAACTTCCTCTTTTTCCCACTTTTATTTTTCTTCACGCTGAAGGCCACAAAGAAAAACTTTACACAAAGATTATTTAGTTACCAGCTCGGGCTCTGTCTGCTGTGGGAAATAAAGAAACAAAATAACAATAATAATATTGCCACTGAGCAAGATTTAGCAGGCAGCCATTAGCTACATCTAAACTTTACCTGTTGCTCATCGGGGCATTTATTTAATTGTTTTAACATTAAACTCTATATTGCTTCAGTTTGTGTAGGAATTTAATTTAATGTGAGGCAATGTCAGGCAGGAAGTGGAAACATATGGAAAACAGGTTTCAGTATATAAATGCAACTGCCAGACTCCCCACACTGAGCACATTCCACAATTTGTATGACATTCGCAATGACACACTTGGCAGGCGATGGAGAAAAGGATTCGCCGAGTCAACTGCACACGAGTTGGGGCAAAAAAAAACAAAAACCAAGAGCTGAAAACCCAGAGAAACAAAGAACATATCCATGCCTGATGTGGGATCGGCTTATTGCCGCTAACCCGGTTCAATTTCTAGTCCCACTTCCAGTTCAACTTCGATGCCATTGTTAAAGCCAACTGCCGGACAATTGAGTTCTCTTCTCATCCAAAGCTTTCTCCGCCCAGAATTGTGTTGGTAATGACATCGGAGGTTCGACTTGTCTTGGGAATACCCTTTCAGGGAGTCCTGTTAAAAGGGAGAGTAAGTATATATGTATAAGGTATTAGAAAACTATATATTTGATTAATATTAAAAACATGTCATTAAATATTATACAAAGCTAAGGAATATTTTATATTGAAACTATATAAAATCTCAGCATATAAGAAGGATTTTCTCCAGAGCAGAGGCACACCTTTAATGAACATTTATAAATTATTCAAGGCCCTAGAATAGGGTATTTTAGTTAGGGTATTTTAGGTTTGTTTAAAGCTTGCTTTTCATACTGCTTCATTTTTTATTATTTTCCTTTTTTGTTCTGCTTTTCCAGCTCCTCCTTTGTTTTCTGCCCTTTCAGCTTTCTTGCGCACGATTTGTTTTGCTGCTGATTCTGCTGCTTTGACGCTTTGCCCTCTCAATTGGTTGCAAGTGCAATATTTTGATTTGCAATTCCTGCCACCTCTCTGGCTTTGTCCTTGGTACCCATTTAATTGCCATCTAAAGATGTGTGTTTTTTTATATTAAATTTTGTTTTGTTTTTCTGTATTCATTTCTTAGATGTTTATGTGGAATCTGGGAGATGCAAAGCATCTCTTAACAATTGTATGCAAGCTAAAACTAATTTCCATTGTGAAAATAATAAATTTTTACCCTTAATCTCTGCTGTCTCGTCATAATTTTGTCTGTAATATGAATTTGTCTTTTTTCTGGTTGAAAGGATTGAAGGAGGAGAGTTCTGATTATTATTCAGGAGTTTGATAAGGAAAGCAAGGTTAATAACAGGTATGTATTTAAATATATATATCATTGCCTATAATAAATATTCTTTAATTAAATAAATATCATTTTAGTTTTCTATAATATTCCTAGATAAATTCTTTGATAATAAATATAAACACACAAAAAAGAGTATTTGCTTTTAATAGATTAATTATTTCAGGCCTGTTTTTTGTCTGTAAAACTGTTTTCTTCTGGTGATTATGGCCTGTGTTAGCTCAACTTTCTCTGCCTTATTCTTTGCTTTATTTATTTCCCTGATCTCTGCTGTTTTTTTCGATTTCCTTTATTACTTTTCCTAGGATCTTGACAGCACTCTTTGAGGTTGCGGCCGCTCCCAAAGGGTTGCCAGATTGCCTGACTCTTGCTCAACGACGCGGGGGATTCCCCCAACTGGCGATGCTGCTGCTGCCTCTGCTTCGCCATGCACAATGCATACAAATTGCATTACAATCAGCCAGGGCAAACATGGAAATATATTTAGGGAAGGGAAATGCTTGAAATCGTTAAAAGAAACGAACAAAGCATGGCAAATATTTATATACAAATATTTTTGCTCTAAGCCCAAGCAACACAGCAGAACTTTCTTTGCTCTCTTTCTCTGCAAATTGTAAAAATAGAAATGGAAGTGGAAAGTGGAAAGCGGAAAGCGGACGGACGACAAATGCAAAAATTTCCAAATGTAATTTGGAAAATTGCAAAAAAAAAAAAAAGAAAACCGAAATGGGCGGCGGCCGTCGTCGCACGTCACGTCTTTGGCCGGCCACGCCCACTGAATACCGCCCCCGGATGGAGGAGTATCCACATTAATTGGCAGCTCCCTGTCGCCCGAGGACGTTGGCAAAGATGTATCTTTGTGTCCTTTTGTATTTGTTGTATCTCTGGAGAGAGCGGAAAGATGAAAGCCAAACATCGGTACTCTGGACATGAACTTACTAGCACAGCGAGGGACCAAGCACTATATCCAGTTTAAAAATCATATATAATTCATTTTAAATATATACATGTGTCTTTAAATAAATTTGTAATTTCTGAATTTAAATATATGAATCTTAAAGTCAAACAAGAAGTATTTATTGGGCATATTACAGTTCAAGTTGCTTTAAATAACAATGGTATCAACTTAAATGTATAAATTCTGCACGAAACTTTTGGCTACAAAAATAAACCTAAATATTTGTGTATATAGAAATATATAAAACATACTACAAAACACCTTAGATTAATCATAAATTACTTACTTGCTTTCAAACAATTTCCTGGAATATAAATCATGCATAGAACTCCCATTAATTTACCCTTAGCTGTTCGTATATATAGAGTATATATAAATATATATATTTTTTAATTTGTGTCGTCTCGGTTGACAAGATGGAAATACTTTATTGTTTGCATTTATAATTCAGGCGATATATCTTCTTGGCATGATCCTGCGACGCTGCCTCCGCGGCCTTCCTTTGAGGCGCTTGTCATTTTATTTCATTACATCTCATTGTTGTCCCTTTTTGGCTTTTGTGCTTTTCTCAAATATTTACATGTACCTTTTTTTTCGTATTTCCTTTACTTCCTCCGCTCCTCCGTTTATTTCTTCATCTCCATTTCGTTTTTTTTCACAATTTTTGCCCCACAGGAGAAGTAAATATATCCTGCTGCGTCAGTGTGCCTGCCTGCTGGGCTGTAATGGCATTTATTAATTGCTATGTAAATAACTTGAAGTCAATTTTAATGGCGCAATCCAAGCAAGGCAATTTGCAGCCTCATTTGATTGCCTTCCGCTGCCCCTCAAGATATTTCGAATATTATCAGCGTTTCTGAGGAAAAAAAAGCATTCGTTTATGAGCAATTAGTTGGGAGACAATCGCTGTGAATTGCAGACAGCCTTAATTGATTTTTTAAAATATTTTTATCAAATAAAAAATGGCATTCTTAAACTTGTGTTAAATACTCGCTTGATTTCTTTTGCTTTATTATATCTTAAAGTGTAAGATACATTCTATATTACGTTTTATATTTGAACAATTAAGAAACCCATAACTCACCAATAATTCTTAATTCCCAAGCAACAATGCCCATTTAGGTCGATGACAGGGACAGGGTTTTATTTTTCCTTTTGGCAAGTGACTCTGGGAGTTGGAAAACTAAGCCAAAATAAACCAAAAATGAACCGAAACGAAGCATGTGCTCGTGTATGAATGAGTATTTCAGTTATTTCAACTGAAGGCCAACATAATGCACACAAAAATGCCAGCATTTAAATGTGTATCCCCTGTGTTGCTCTCTTTGGATCTCTGTCTCGGTGATTCTGCATTTTGGTGGACACTTTTGTGAGGAGCGCACACGAGTGGTAGCTGCTTGTAAATCTCTTTTTAATTGCATTTAACCGCAAACAAATTCCGGCATCAACTCCCTCAATTTTAGACCAACTTCAGTTGCAACTCCGCCAGGCCAAAAAAACCGCACGTGAACTAAAATGCTGGACAGCACAGCACAGGACAGTGCCAAAGTTAAAACAGGGCACACACCCACACACAAATTGTTTAAACATATACCAACCCAAATACAATCCAAATCGAAAAAGGCGCCCAGACACAGTCACATCCACATCCACATCCACAGTCGCAGTCACAGGCACAGGCACAGTCACAGTCAATTATACAAATTGCATTTGTGTTGCTCTCTTGCAGGACATTTGCATACCATTCCCAGCCCATTCCCTAAGCCGCCTCAATCTCCACACTGCCAGCTGCCACACCGCCCACCTTTTAGCCAGCTTCTGTATTGGATTTAGCCACACGGCGTGTGTCGCCCACGAAAAAGTCAGCCAAGTTGTATCCCAACCACAATGCATATGCACTCACCTTGATGCTGAGCCGATTTTGTGGGGGATTTTCAGAAAATGGGGTCAGAGAACTGGGTCTCTCTGGTAATTTATTTATAAATAATTACAGGTAAGGTAAGAGTGCAGGAAATAATCAGCTCTATCCCATCATTGGGCCTGTCACCGTTTACACATACCCAACGCCTAGTAAATCAGCTGCCCCTCTGGAAACATCATTGCTAAAGTATATTTACAATGAATTCTGATTCCACGAAAGATAATTTAAATGAAGAACATCCTGCACTTGACCAATATATTTAAATTAAATGAATTATGTCTAATTCCCAACAAAACGGCAACGAAATTGCGAACTGCATAGGAAAACCAACATCGATTCTTATGAACTTTTCCCCCAGGCCGTGTTCTCACTTTAAAACGTTGCAAAAGTACCTGACCATACAACAATTATTTAATTAAAATGTTTATATACTTCATTTGGTCTTTAAATGAATTATCTACCTAACGGCATAAAATAGTACAATCTTAATTCAAATTAAATGTGAAAACTCGAATTAAAACTATATATGATGTTAATTTAAAAAAAAATTCAAAAAATCACTGCTATGTTTAATTATGTTTTCTTTACTCCACTTAAGTAAAAGTTCACTTAAAGATTATGCGAGGCCCATCAGCAGTTAACCCCAAAGACGGACATTATACCATATATACTCCATATATATATATATATACTACTCATACTGCCTTTTAGTTTTATCTTAGACATTTTTTCTTGTCTTTTGTTGGCCTGCCCAGTTCATCTTTTAATTAATTCACAAGCAGCGTAAAAGTTTTGTAGCCACTTTGGGCCTAGACCGCCAGCAGTTCTCCGCCGCCTACCGTTTTCCCCCCAACCATTTTCCTGCCTTTTCCTTCGCTTCTCCAGAACAAAAAAAAAATAAAAAAGAAAAAGAAAATAAAAATCCAGCGGAAAGGGCAGGAAGCACTTGCAACTATGGCGAGAACACAACGCAAGAAAACTTTTCTTATACAAAATTATGGAAAACTTTTATTTCCATGCATAACACACATACGCCCCGTTGGCCCTGTCGGTATCTCTGTGTGTGTGTGCGTGTTTATTGCTTTACTTTTTGCACTCTTAAATAAAACTTGCATGCATGAGTCTGCATGTGTGTGTGCGTGGGTGTTATATTGTGTGTGTGAGCGCACATTTATTTATTTAGTTTCGCTGCCGCTTGGCGTAAGTTTTTTATTTCATATATATATATATATGATATATATATATATATATATATATATTTTATATATATATGCTGATTTTTTGCTTCCCCTTTTTTGGGCGCAAAATTGGCACATCAAAAGCGGAAAATTTAAGCTCGCTCGCAAGTGCAAACAGCTCAGAAAAAATTGGTTGAAACTGTCATATCAGCAATCGGCCATGGCTGCCATTTATGGGTGCTTTCCCAGAGCTGGCAATCGCATCAAAAGTGCAACAATGCTATCGATTTTTCGATGCCACCTTGGATGGTGAACCCAAATCACAGCCCTTAGAAAAGGATATAGGAAATCAATCATCTGGAGATGTTTTCATTATTTAATTGCTATTATCGCTGATTTAATGTAGTCCTAAAAACATTCTGCTTGAAATGTTTGCCATTATACAATAGTTTTCGATTTGTTTCAGGCCCCAAATAACATTTAATCGAAATTTAGTTAAAGTAATTTAATTTTAAATTTTGTACATGACCAAAGGAAATTTTTTAACCACAATGTCGCCAGTTCCAGCTTCTCTCACACTTCCTACTCCTGCAAGCGAAGAAGATTTATAAATTTTTAACTTTTATTCTGCGGTTATAAACCCGAACAAGTTGCCTTTATGGCTGGCAAATAAAAACTCCGGCAAGAAGTTAACGAAGAGCCGGCGAGATATAGAGTCTGAGGGACTAAGAAATTATGGGAGCCAACCCAGAAGAAGATGGCCATGTCATCATCTTCATGGCGAGTTTCGGAACGTGCCAATGAGCTGTTCGGGCCATTTTGCTTTTTATGCGACTGCTAATGACACAATTTTGGTGGCACAAAGAGGCTGCGAGGAAGTGGGCTGTGCGGGAGGGTGGGGAGTGCTGGTAGCCAAAAGGGACATGTGACACGCACGCAAAACAATTAACTGTTAACACTCACTCGCACACTCGCACACACACGCTTTTCACGTTTACGCTAATCCGCGATGACCGTTACACTTCACTTCATTTCGCTTGTTGCGTTTTTATTGGAACACAGCAAGAAAAACTGTGAAGAGAACCAAGAATAAATACATAAATATGTGATATTAACATGTAATTATAGTTATAAGAAAACTTAGCTGGGATTCTCCTAAGCAAAACCATTTATGGTGTTTCCAGGAAAGCTTCGGGTTACCTTAATTGTGTACCTTAATTTTTGTCACTTGTATACCACATTTTTATAAGACTGGTGATTTCTTTTGGTAGGTAAAATTCTACTTCCTAGCTGTAATTATAAATATTGGAGATCTCTGGAGATATTTGGACATTTTTTAAAACCTATTACTCTGTATTTTATTTGGCAGTTCCTTAGTTACTAGATTTTTGTTAGCTAAATTATTTTATTGCATATACTTAGCTGCTGTTTTAAGTGATTAAAGTTATCTTGTAAATTTTAAAAGTTTTGTAAAAATATATTTGAATGCAATTTATAGACAATTACTCTTTATTTCATATGGCAATACATTTGTTATTATATTATTTATTTATTGCTTTCTCTTAAATGCAATTTCAAAACATATTGAAAGCCTCTTTCTAAAGGTATTTAAAGTGGCATTGGTGGACAATTTGGCTGTATTTTATGTGGCAATTTTTTAATAGGTAAATTTTTTTAAAGTAGATTCTATGATTGTACAATCATACCTTATTAATTTATTTGGGTTCCCTGAGGATTTTTAAATATTTTTGAAGAGCTATTGAAAGCCTCTGTCTAAATAGTTTTGAGTGCAATTTGTTGACAATTACTCTGGTGGCGCACATTTAGCGTTGCAGTTGAGTTTTCCTAGTAATCGTCGCAAGCTAACCAATGACCCATCACTCTCTCTCCCACTCCCACTCACTCTCCCTCTCTCTCCCTCTCTCTCTCTGCCTCTTTCACTCCCTCTCTCTCTCCCTCACACACTCTTAGCCAGTTGTGTGTCCTAGCGTCTAAGTATGTTGCTTCCGTTTCCGTCGCCGTTGCCATTACAAAGTGAAGAAGTGCTGGCCGAGGGGACAGTGTCTCTGTGTGTGTGTGTGTGTGGGAATAAATGGGGCGGTGTTTCGGTCGCATTGTTGTCGCAAAGTGCTGACACACACACTCGCACACTAGCACACTTGCACACTCCCACACTACCACACACACATGCATCATTGGCCATTATCGCGTGCGCCTTAAAAGCACAAAACAAGAGCAACGAGACACCGAGAGAGAGAGAGTGGGAAAGTGGAAGAGTGGGGGAGTGGCAGAGTGGCAGAGTGGGAGAGTGGGAGAGTGGCCAAAGAAAGTTGTCTAAAAGCCAAGCCACCAGCGACAAGGACAATGAAATGCCACTGCCAATAAATAGTGAAAAACAACAACAACAGCAGCAGCAACAAATAACGGTAGCAGCTAAAATACAAAAAAAATACAAATAAATAGAAAGAAATCCTCGCAGCATCGACATTTCCTTTGACTCCGCTTGCTTTATCGCAACAATTGGCAATTGGATTTGCTTTTGTTTGGGGCCACGGGGCGTATGCGTAATGTATTTTGTATCTCCTTCGCAGTCGTCGCGACAATCGCAATTTAGTGAGGCTTTTATTGCCGCTCGGTCCCCACTCTCTCTCTCTCTCTCTCTCTCTGAGCGTTACGGTAACGCTGCCACAGCCTTTCCTCTGGGCGGCATAATGGAAATTACTTGATTATCGTTTACACGTCGCCAATCGCTCAGCGAATCTCAAATGAATGAGAGTGGCTAATAGACCACACGCACACAGACCAACACACATTTAAAGAAAGGACCAGCAGGACAATAGGGAAATCCAAAGGCTGGACATCCGTGAATCTTATTGAGTTGTTTGTACCAGGATATTCACTTCCTTGGCTGGCAGGGGCATAGCTAACAGCGGTTCTACCCTGAAAAATGTAAGTTTTTAAATGAATTTCTTATTTCAACTTATTAGAAAAATGCATATTTTTGTTTAGAATAAATATTCATAATTAATATAAATTTATTTGAATATAAAAAAACTGGTGGCTGTTTATTCATTTATACTATACAAATTGTTATAGATACTGTTGTCTTATTTTATAATTATTTTTTCATTCACTAAAAATGTTAAATGCTTTTATAATAGAAGAAGGAAAACATTGAAACATGTTTAATTTATCATAAAAATATGTTTGTTGTCTTACAATTATTTATTTTAATTAATTTCGAAATACAAATAATTTTGTTGTCTTACAATTATTTATTTTAATTCATTTCGAATTTCTATTGTCTTTTCAATCAAAAAAAGAGAAAGTGTTGTAAGTCTAATTTAAATAAACAAATATTCGTTTAGATTTAAATAAATAATAAAAAATTAAATGAATCGATAAGCAAATTATTCAAAAGACCCCTCTTTAAACTTGTCTTCCACCTAATTCAGTAATCACTCTCTTCTAGTCATGCGTTTAATATGATAAATTAAATATATAAAATTGATATATAATTTTTTGATATGTTCCCAAAAACATTAAAAAATCTCACTACCCCGTAGAGATTTTTAGGGCATTAACCAACGCTTTCGATTCGGTATTTATGCGCCATTTACAGGTCCTTCCTCTGCATTGTGTGTGTCTGTGTGTTGTGGCAGTAACTTTATTGCCTTTTGGGAAAATGAAAAAAGAAAAAGGAAAATCATTTACTACTCGCTCGTTAATTTCTTAAGCAATTTTGGGGAATTTTTCTCCAAGGCTATAATTAAAATTGTTGCTTGACCCACAGAAAAGCAAAAAATAAAAATAAATAAAGAAAAATAAGCAAAACAAAAATAAAAATGAAGGGAAACTAAACATTGACCGGCATTTTCCCCCAATTTCTTCACTCAAGCCAGGCGCTTGGCTGGCCAGCTGATTTGGAAAATTCATGAAGGAAATTGGGGGAAATGGGTAAACGAGGCAACTGGGACTTGGTCAAGCTGCCACTGTGCATTCAGCTCTCTGCTCGCTTCTCGCTTTTCCCCCATCTCGCATTTCGGGGGTTTCAGTTTTCAGTTTTTCGGCCAAAGGAAAAGCGACAGGTCGAAAGTAGGTGAAAATGTCAATGGGAGCCGCCAGTAGTTGTTTTTGTTGTCATTGTTGGCTCATTGGGTTCGGCCAGGGCTTCGGCTTGGTGGGAAGACCCCCCAGCTTCAGGACTTCTCTTTGACATTCGGGAAATGGTGAGTTTGCGCAGTACCTCCGCCATGGTGGGTTTTTCCGGCTCAAGACTTAAGAGAGCAACGTAAGAGAGTGGTCGAAGAATGTCCCTAAAACTGCAATATTTGTCAGCTAAACGTGATTATTATTGGCTTGATACAGATATCATTATTAATGTACAGGTTTTATAAATAAATATATATATAGTGGAGAAATGTAACTTAACTTATTCAACAGGTTTATGTGGATACCTTGGCTGTGTCATGCGATCTTACACTTCAATAATTCCCTTATAATTATTTAATTTCTTTAGGATTAATAATCCTTTAGGATTATATCAAGCTTGGAAACCGAATTGGCAATCGTATACCTTTCCCCAAAAAATAAGGAGGATTTTATCGATCAGTAAGAAAGTTGTTAGCACTTTCCCACTGAAGTTTATAAGGAGTTTCCCAAGTATGTCACACAAAAGTATGCAATGTTTTCTTGGCTACGGAATGCCGGCTATTTGGTGGTCATACTTGCTTTTTTTTTTACGTTCTGCAGCCTCCGGCTGGGACTCGTTAGTCCGGCTTGGCAAAAGACGGAGCTCTGGGAACATGGAAAGTGGGGAAGGGCCTCGGTCTGGGAGTGGGCGTGGGAGTGGGCGTGGGCCGCACACACACGCACTTGGGCGCGCCTAGAAGTATGCTCTGACAACTTTGAAGTGCTCTTGCTCTTGCGGCCGCCGTCATCGTCATCGCAGTAGTCGCGATGTCGCGTCGCTTTGACTTGTCAAACAAAAATAATGCCATTTGCCAGTTGCAAGAGTGCTCAGAGTACTGCGACACCCTCACCTAGCCCCTCACCCGCCGCCGCCTGGCAGCAACATCTGCAACCATCAATGCAATCAGCGCAGCAGTGGCAACATCGACAGCAGCAGCAGCAGCAGCAGCAACACGAATCCGTTTTAATGAAGACCCCAGTTTCCCGTTCCCGCAGGCCTCCGCCTCCGCCGCTCCGCTCCTCGGAAAAGTTGGCAAAGTTGGCAGACAGTTTAAGTGGAAGGCCAACACTTAATATCGGTTAAAGCTAAATTACTGCCTTAATTGCAAATCAAATTTGAAAAAGGCATCAACCTAAAGTGCGCACACAGGCGGAAGCTAAAAAACTAACAGCCATCTGTGGTGGGTCCTTCACGATGGAAACCAACGTTGCAAAAGGTTACTTTGGAATATGAAACATTTACTATAAGAAATAAATTATAAAATATAAATGAACTTATATATAAAATAAATCCAATATATAATGAATTCTTATTAAAGTTCTTGAGCGATTATTTGTAGTATAATTTATTATTATTATATTTTTATATAATTTAAATTAATAAAAATTACTAGCTAAAAATATATTATAAGGAAAATATATATGTATATACCAGGCTGCTTCAGAAATCACTAGAACTATAAAATACATTTAAAATGAATCTAAAACGTTTAATAAAAATTTAAGTTCAATGCTAAATTCAGCATTTAGTATTTAAAGTAGTGAAGCCTAATTTTAGACACATTTGTAAGCGGTTTAAAAACCAGCAATTATTTCTATAGTACCATATAATATATTATAAAATATTTACCCATTTCATGAGAGAATATCAAATTTCTGCAGTACTTTAATAAACTCTCCTCGTAGGGAATATTATTTCTAAAGATTCCAGCCATAACCATTGAGGAATTCCGCTCGAAAACATATTTTTCGCTCAATTTTAATCGGCTGACGCGGCGCGTGTGTGTGGAAACTCTTTAATGTAATTGAAATGTCATGAATGAAGTGACAAGAACACACCAGCGCCAGCCGGAAGCAGTAGCTGCTGTGGATGTTGCATGTGGCTGCCAGGCGCTGTTGCTGTTGCTGTTGCAAACTAAAGAGGCGTTGGCGATGGCGTTGGCGTATCTACGTGCGGCAAAAATAGGGAGGAAAGCCGGGGAAAAACTAGGAAAACTAGGAGAGCAGGGATAACTGGAAAATCTGCCGAAGGTGGGGCGGTTGGGAAACTATACACGCGCCTGTGGCGCTAAGTAGCCCCGCCTGCCGTTTCAAGCATCCAAAAAATGTCCTGTCAATGGCAGCCTTCTTCTCTCTCTCTCTATTTTATTTTTTTTTTTTGGCAGCCACAGGCAATGGCAACAAAGGCAAGTGAAAAACCAGGGAAAAGGGGGACAGCGAAAAGCCCGGAAAAATGCTTCATTAGCCATTAGAAGCTGTCTACATTGATTTATATAAATATAATAAATATTAATAGCACTTTTGTTTATTATTTTATCGACGGCCTAGGTAGGAGGTTCTAGTAGGTGGCCAGCTCATTATTATAATGCCACAATGGAGGAGTCTTCATGGCATTCCATTTCCAGGACAAACAGCAGCTGTCAAAGGCAAAAATAGCGCACAAGTTTGGACTTCATTTTGCAATCCACAAGAACTTCATTTGCTAGTGTGCGGGAAGGCATCAGCTTCGGTGCATGAATGTCAGGCCAGAGCCAGGCACAACCACACACAGCACAGCTCGCACACACCTAGCAGCCAGGTGAGCTGTCAGCTCATTTTGCCAAAGGATGCCAGCGCACGAAGGATGCGAAGGATGCTGCTGGATGCCAGGAGGCCGGGATGCTGAATGCATACGAGATGTGCTGCTGCTGCTGCTGCTGCTGCTCTCGGCAGATGCCTGCTTTAATCATAATATTAATAATATTAAAAGGTAAATATCAAATGCAACTGCATCTGGCACTGATCTATAGCCACTCACTCTCAGCACTCTCACTCTCCCCGCTCTCGCTCGAATGTCAAAGGAGGATGAGTGCAAAAAATATGCAGGATATGCAGGATATGCAAATGGGCCAGCACCCGAAACTGGGACAATAAATCGAGGGAGAGCGAGTGAGGCGGCATTACCACTTAAATGGCCTTAGAATTTTACCCAGAGAAGCTTCTAAAAATACTGCTTAGGCAACTTGAACTTGAAGCTGTATAAATAATTTATTAATTAAATATTTATGTATTTGTTAAGTATTTTGTTAAGTACATACCTCTACTTAACCCCCCTTTCATCTGAGGCCCAAATTTGGTTTTGGCCCTTGACTGAAATCAGCTATTAAATATCTCAAGTACTCTCAATCGTGCCTTTGCCAGACCAATTTCAAGTCAGAGCCAAGGCCTTGCCTGATTTCCACATCAATTAACTGATTTGCAAGCTGTTGTTGATCCTTGGACAGGGCTTTGTTTTGAACCATTATTATAGTTATAGTTGTGTTGTGTTTGCCGCAGTAATTGTTAGGCATTGAAACGCAGCTACACTCAAGTATCGGCAACCCATAATTCCCCCTTATCGATGATGAGCCTTGGGCCACTTTGTAGCTTAAAAATTACCAAACACCTTCAATGTTTTTTTGATCGTAACTTGGCTTAAACCGATTACAATCTGGTTTGGTTTTCCCCTCTTGGTTTTTGTAGGAGAACATTTCTGCATTCAAAACTTGATTTATAATTTTTTGTCAATTTTTGACAATTTTAACGATGAAACCCCTTAAATTTTTTTGTAAAAATGGTATAAATTTTTTTGGTCAAAAATCGGGAACTTCTTTAATGTTTTTTGATCGTAACTCTGCTTAAACTCAACCGATTTCAGTGTGGTTTGGTTTTTTCTTCTTAGTTTTTGCAGGATAACATTTCTGCATTCAAAACTTGATTTATAATTTTTTGTCAATTTTTGACAATTTTAACGATGAAACCCCTTAAATTTTTTTGTAAAAATGGTATAAATTTTTTTGGTCAAAAATCGGGAACTTCTTTAGTGTTTTTTGATCGTAACTTGGCTTAAACTCCACCGATTTCAGTGTGGTTTGGGTTTTTCTTCTTAGTTTTTGCAGTAGAACATTTCTGCATTCAAAACTTGATTTATAATTTTTGGACAAATTTTTATCAATTTTATCGATGAAACCCCTTAAATTTTTTTGTAAAAATCGGATACATTTTTTGGTCAAAAATCGGGAACTTCTTTAGTGTTTTTTGATCGTAACTTGGCTTAAACTCCACCGATTTCAGAGTGGTTCGGTTTTTGCAGTAGAACATTTCTGCATTCAAAACTTGATTTATAATTTTTTGTCAATTTTTGACAATTTTAACGATGAAACCCCTTAAATTTTTTTTGTAAAAATCGGACAAATTTTTTGGTCAAAAATCGGGAACTTCTTTAATGTTTTTTGATCGTAACTTTGCTTAAACTCAACCGATTTCAGTGTGGTTTGGTTTTTTCTTCTTAGTTTTTGCAGTAGAACATTTCTGCATTCAAAACTTGATTTATAATTTTTGGACAAATTNACTTGATTTATAATTTTTTGTCAATTTTTGACAATTTTAACGATGAAACCCCTTAAATTTTTTTGTAAAAATCGGATACATTTTTTGGTCAAAAATCGGGAACTTCTTTAGTGTTTTTTGATCGTAACTTGCCTTAAACTCAACCGATTTCAGTGTGGTTCGGTTTTTTCTTCTTGGTTTTTGCAGTCGAACATTTCTGCATTCAAAACTTGATTTATAATTTTTTGTCAATTTTTGACAATTTTAACGATGAAACCCCTTAAATTTTTTTGTAAAAATCGGATACATTTTTTGGTCAAAAATCGGGAACTTCTTTAGTGTTTTTTGATCGTAACTTGCCTTAAACTCAACCGATTTCAGAGTGGTTCGGTTTTTTCTTCTTGGTTTTTGCAGTAGAACATTTCTGCATTCAAAACTTGATTTATAATTTTTTGTCAATTTTTGACAATTTTAACGATGAAACCCCTTAAATTTTTTTGTAAAAATCGGATACATTTTTTGGTCAAAAATCGGGAACTTCTTTAGTGTTTTTTGATCGTAACCTGCCTTAAACTCAACCGATTTCAGAGTGGTTCGGTTTTTTCTTCTTGGTTTTTGCAGTAGAACATTTATGCATTCAAAACTTGATTTATAATTTTTTGTCAATTTTCGACAATTTTAACGATGAAACCCCTTAAATTTTTTTTGTAAAAATCGGACAAATTTTTTGGTAAAAAATCGGGAACTTCTTTAGTGTTTTTTGATCGTAACTTGCCTTTAACTAAACCGATTTCAGTGTGGTTTGGTTTTTTCTTCTTAGTTTTTGCAGTAAAACATTTCTGCATTCAAAACTTGATTTATAATTTTTTGTCAATTTTTGACAATTTTAACGATGAAACCCCTAACATTTATTTTATTTTTACTTATAAACTTTACTTAAACATAAATTTCCCTCATATATTAAAGACCACTGTACTTAGGCCATAATTGGAGACTGTTTGCTTAATTGAATTCAGGAAATAACTCGCGGGAAGCTCACTGGGAAATTGAGTAATGCAAACGTGTCATTAAGCACTTAAAGGCACTTCGAGTGAGGCTTTTCCGAGGAAAGTCCTGGGCGGTGGGGGCGGTGGGGAGACTTAGTGCGGTCTCGGCGGTTTTGCTGCCAACGAAAACCGCCAAAGCACAAACTTTCAATCATGAGCATTCAACATGAAATGCCCAACGAAAACAATTAAGCATGATTACAGCAACAACAACACAATGCCAGCCAGCAATTAGATGTTTATGTAAATTATATACAAGAGGCACACAGAGGGGGGTGGTGGCAGAGAGGGGCAGTATGGGGAGATGGGGACAGCGACAAGGACAGTGACAGCGACACATTTGCATAAGTTGAGCGGGAGAGGGGGAAAGGGAAAATGCGGGTGGGAAAATCCATTGCCAATCGCTGGCCCAGTAATTAGTGGCAATTACAACAACAGGCGGCAGGCATGGGTTAAGCTGCAGCAAAGTCACCAGCACAGGAGTTACCCTTTGATTTCAAAAATAAATATAAATAATATTTTATAACAAACGAAAGCTTAATATGATTTTGATTTTATTTAAACTTAATTTTAGTTTAAATATAATGTTCTCTCCTTTTAATTTTAAGTTTTTTAGGTTTTTTAGTTGCATTAAAAAAGTTTACATGGCGTATACTTAACATTTTATTATACAAGTCACATGATTGTGAATTAAAACAAATTAATTATACACCTTGTGTTCGCCTTAAGGAATTAAAACTTAAGCCAAATCTTTAAGTTTTTCACATTCATTTCAATCACCTGACGTATACTTAATATTTACTTATACAAGAATATTAAGTATACGCCTGGAAACACTATTTAAATGTTATTTTAAACCTGAAAAAAAACAATAAGAGAAAATAAGACTCACACAAATATATATATAATTAATATGAAAATAATTGAATTGTTAGAAAAGATGTTATAATTTAGCTACAAAAAAGAGTTCATCCCTCGATACCCTGCAGAGCATAAAAAAAGGTAATAGAACAACATTTGAGGCTGCGGCAGCGGCTGCGGACTCATCAAATAGATGAGCGCAAATAGCAATAAATTTCACACCAAAGCATTGGACATTAACTAATTAATTGTGTCGAGGCAGCCGCAAAAACAACAAAGGCGAAATGAATGCGAATTAAATGGGGGCCAGGACAGCACACAGCACACAGGACACAGGACACAGAAAGCGCAGCCACAAAATTTCTCTCCAACTCCAGCTAAGCATTTCATATCGCTATACACACAATATATATATACGGATATAAAGAAGGCAACCAAGATCTTGGCAGCCTCAATCTCGGGGGGGCAAATATTGTCGATGGCATTTCGCTTCAAAGGGATAATTAATTTTATAGTTGATTAATTTGCACTTCATTTCCCGCCCAAAAAGATGATGAGCCAAAAGCTATTTGCCATTCATCCATCCATCCATCCATTCATCCGTCTATCTATCCTTTTACTTGACTTTCCTTTTTGCCGGACTTATTCTTGCCTTTCCCTTGGCTTTTTTTTTTGTTGCCATCCGAATGTCCTTTTTCGGTTAGTTTGCTCCAACGCAATATATTTCTGCTCAAAAGTTTCGACTTCTGCTGCCAAATTAGTTCTGAAGGCATTTCGCCTGCTCCACGACAGGAGCTGAGCTGGAATTTTGCGGACAAGAACGCAGGACAGCTGGATGGATAGATGCCTTGGGGCAGGGATAACTGCAGAAATATATATATTTTTAGCACACACACGAAAAGAGGCTATAGCAATTAAATTCGTTATCTGGCTTTGTCTTGCGAACACGATTTTATTAAAAGTGAAATAGGAAAATGTATTTCAAAAGGCAAAATGCAAACGATAAGAAATCCCACCTTAAATTGAGTGAATTAAAAGCCATTAGAAGTATTTTACGATCCGAAAGGGACAACTCCTCATCGATAAATACCCAAATTAATACCACAAAATCCGATCAATTAGGAGTCGCATAAATTGTTTTTGTCCCAGAAAACACCTTGGCGGTAATTCATTCCATAAACCCCGTGCAGTGTCCGGCAATAATCGATTGGCATCCTTGAGGCTATCAATTAGCCAATACGGCAGAGGGCACAATCCGAGCCAAGCTCCGTCGTCGTCGTCGTCGTTGTCGTTGTCGTGTGAAGAGTGCTCTTGGCCACATTTAACTTTTGCCAATTGATTTCTTCTTTGGCCATTTATCGATGGCGCCCCCAAGTTATGGGCCCAAGAAAATTGTCAACAGCAAAGCAGCATCGGGAGCAGGTAATAAAAATGTCGAAAAATATGCATTTTATGTATTTCATTTTGGCCAACACAGAGAGGCAGCCTGAAGTCGGTTTTGTGGCAATTAAGATATGAGATACAGTGGCCACAGAAACACCAGCAGCACACCAGTGGCTGTCGGCTGCCTTCTCCTTCGATGCTTTACGGTTATGGCCGGCAGCTTCTGTATTCCGGCATTGTACTCTTATTTCATGCATAAGTGCAGCAAAGGGGATTTTTGCAATTTTAATTTGTTCAAAGTGCACAAGCACACAGCACACACACAGCCGTTCGACCCATAAACAAGAAAAGAACATGCTGGACACGCTTCATCAGTCAGTTAGTCCAAGGCAAACACACAAGGGACACTGTCAGAAAAACAGGGACTTTAATTGGGTGGAATTGGTATATTTTTGTAAGTATGTTGTATATTATATAATATATTTGTATTTTATAGTCAAGTTTATAGTCTTAAAATATAAAGGTAAACCGCTGATAATGTTCGTTTCATTTTACATTAATTATATAAATTACTTTATTATATATCACATAATATTAAGTATTTTATTATATTATATACGTTATTTATTTTACTATATATTATTATATAACATATTTATTTGAAAATATTTTATATATGTATATTTTAATTATTTTTAAAGTTCTGCTTTTCAAATAAAAAGGCTCTCCTCTTGAACTTTGGTTTCATATTATTTTTTCATCTAGATTATATTGGATTTTATATCTGATTATAATATATATTATATTTTATGCCACATATATATTTTCCTATATTTTATCTTAGAAAAAATTATTATATTTTCATTATCTTTCCACAGTTCTATTCATCAAACATAAAGCTTTTTTTTCCAGAATTTGTTTCAATATCCAAAGTATTTTAATTTATCTAATGCTAAATATCAGACTTTTACACATGCCCTTAAAAATGTGCAATACACATTAAATATTTATACAAATTAATAATATAAACTCGTATTTTTTACCGTGTAATACTCCAAAACTTTTGATTTTTCGAAAATGTATCCAATGTCAGTCTGTCTCTATCCTGATGTCCTGATGTCCCCCCATGTCCCCCATCGCACTTTGTGCGTGAGCAAACATTTTTCAGCCTAATTGTTGGCATTATGCTCAGCCATCATTGTCATTTTATATATCCCTAGAACTCAGCCCAGATGGATGGGAAGGGGAAGGGGAAGTCGGAGTGGATGCGAGGAGATATAAACTTTAATGACGAATGCCTAATGTGCGAGGGCCATAAAAAGTGTCGCGTCTGCAGCGCCCATCAAAAGTCATTTCACAAAAAGATGGAAGTAAGAAGGCAGCAGTCGGAAAATAATGACGGGCAGCAGTGGGTTAAGAGGGGAGACGGCAACAGCTTTCGAGTGGTGCAAACTTTTGGCAATTAAGTGAGAGAGCAGCTTAACCCTTTGGGGTTTGCCAGAGAGCTGATTATGTTTCAAAAGCAGGATATGGATATGATTTAAAGGATTGCATAGTATAGGAGTTATCAGGGATATAACTAGTAATTTAAGGTCTTGAAATATTCCAGATTTTAAATATCTATGTTACTTTAAAGTGGGCTTTTAAGATCACCTTACAATAATTCATATCAGTTCTTCTAAGCTGCTTGTTTTTCAAAAATATATATTATATATTATTACTAATAAATTTTATAAATACATATTCCTATATTTTCACATGTTTTTCCAAATTTTCCTTGTTACCTATGATAACTATCTCAGACTTTCTTCAGATTATAAGCTCCCAAGAAGAAAACTAGCAAATTCCCGCCACAACAACCCCTTTTTGTGTACAGGTGACCCCGGCCGACTTCACTCAGTCTGTCAGTTGGTCAGTCAATCATTTCGGGTAGATGGAGTGAGGTGGACAGAAGGCGCTTTGTATCATTAGCAGCATCTGAGACTAAAAACCGAAAGGACCAACAGGAAGGAGCTGCAAGGAGGACCCAAACCGAGACCGAAGTGTGAGCTAAAAGGTCAATTTTCTTGCTGATTTCTCTTTGCGTTTTCAGAGTTGGCCTGGCTAAAATTTATGAGAAGGCAGGAGCACACAGGACCAGGACCAGGAGCAGGACCAGGCACTGCGATATGGTGACACACACTCGGAGGACTCGAAGGACTCGGGACAACAAAGCGCCATTATTTTTGCGTTCGATCAAACAAAAGTCCCAAAGATTTATGCCAGCTCCAGAGTGGGTCTGTGTGTGTCTGTGTGTCCAGGGTGTGTGTGTGTCCAGGGTGTGTGTGTGTCCTGTGTGTGTGCTTTTAGCCTAAAAGCAGGCTACACATGTTAGAGGCCAGCACACACAGGACCCGCCCCACAAACACATAAGAGGGGGAGCGAAGAGGGAGAGGTGCGGAGACAAGGATGCGTCCCTCCATTCATTCATTCATTCATTTGATGCTCCTGTCGTCGCCGTCGCCGTCTCCGTCCTCATCGTCCCCATCGTCCTCGCTGTCCTGGTGACAATGAATTTATGCACATGTATGCAGGCCTCTGTGTGTCCTGTAAATTTGCTTGTTTTTCACAGACGGAAAATGGGTTGGAGAATGAGGGAGCCAGACAAGACAGAAATCAAAAGAACATTGGCCGCAGGCCCATTGCCGTCGTCCCTTCATTCCCCCACAGGACACATTTTGTGCGATAATTATCGATGTCCTCCCGTCAAAGACAAGCGGAGAATGAAGCCTAAAATGATGACACCCCCCAATTTCCACTGCTGTCTTCCCTCCACAGCGGAAATGTGTGTGTGCTGCAGCTGGGAAATCGTTGCCCGAAACAGAGATTGCCAGCATCCTTAGGGTGCCCCCCACACAAACCCAGAGGAGTGAGAATTTGGGGAAAAGCATTTAATGGACACCAGTATTCGGCAGTCACAAGTCCTTGCCTCACTTTTCTGGGCCAACTAAAATGTCAAAGGGAGGCTCCGACACTCATAAAGCCCGGCAACGGTGCGGATACGTAACGCCATACATTGCAGTTACCAAGGAAAGCACTTTAAATAATCATCATTGGCGGGGCGAAAGGAGTTAAGGGATTAAATTCAGAGTATAAGAAATATGAAGGGTAAAAGGAGTATAAATATTACTTCAGTTATTAAGATTTAAGCCAACTAGTTAAGGCAAGAAGAGGTTGTACGATCTTTAAAATGAAACATTTTATGAAGTATACAACGACAACGTTGATAAATATATAATGGTTATTATACACTCACATTACTTATTATTTATTATTGTATTAATTTACTGCATTATTATAAATAAAAATTATAAATAAATTTGATTTTTTGACTTGATTATATTTTTTTAACCCCAAATAAAACATGAAATTTGCATAAACTACAACATAAATATAACAACAATGAATAGTACAACCTAAATAAATTTTAATAACAATCCCAGAAATATTTCTCCTTGAAAACCAAGGCTTAGCTTCAGCAAAAAAATAAAGTTTAAGTACTATCACCGCTTAAAGCAGCTAAAATAAGGACTGAAAGCCGCTGTGGCACCCAAATGAAATGAAATACAATCATTAATTCCGTTCTGCCAGTGGCAAAAAGTCCGTCCGGCTAAGCCTTAACCCCTCCTCGAAGAGGAAAACTTCCAACTCGCCGTCCCCCCTTTGCTATCTGTGCTTCATGCTGCGGCAGCCAGCAACTTATGTAGTTTTTCGCTTTGCCCTGGACAAGGGTTAGGGGAAGGGAGGTGGAAGGCAAAGGGGAAGGGAAAATTACCAGGCAGCGGGGAGCCTGTTAAAACATTAAATGAGCAACTCATTTACAAACTCAAACAGCGCTCATAAATTCAACTAAATATCATGAACACAATGTAAATTTAAAGTTCAAATCGCATTAATCATTTTCCGCAAAGAGAGGGGTGTGGGTGGTCCAAAGGAAATTCCCCAAAGAAAATGCCATTCTTGGAGACAACTTTCGGCGACGCTTCCCACGAAGATGAGAAGGCCATGGATTTGATAATGCCACCGGCTGCATTCAATTATGGTTTCCTAAGTATCCCCTCAACGAATTTATGGCCAATAGATGCACTCGAAAGCGCCGAAAGTTATTTATTTTACGATTTGCTAATGGAAATGGTTACTTATTTAATAATTAGGGCTTAAAGGGGTTTATGGGGATTATTTAAACAGCTGGGAAATGAGTATTTCCTATAAGGATTTCATTTGAAACTACATTATTTATTAGTATTTATTTTTATATTATAGAGAAGCTTAAGAAATGTACGTAAATATTTAATTTATATACATATAAACTGTTAAGACCTGATTTATATATAGAAAATAATCCAAATACTTTGACTATTACAATTAAATTTCAATAAGTGATTAGTTCCTAATAATAAAATAAATATTTTTAACAGTCACTTTAAGTCAAAAATATAATAAAATTATTTTCAATTAGTAGTTATTCTCTTATAAAAAAACAAATAAAATAGATATAATTAACCCTCATTTCATGTCATTTATACACCCAAAGCAAACTCTTGTTAAAGGGTAGCAACTGCAGAAAGTCGCCGGCTTTTTATTCGCTGGCAAAAGTAAAACTCTGCTGAAGTTTATTTCGGTTAGTCTTTGGACTTAGCAGTTGAAAGCAAAGTCTGCAATTCAAGTTGCATTAATCATCAACTTGTTTCAACCGCACTCGCAAACACACACACCCACATTTCCATCCTTTCGAACTTGGACTTTTATTGACTGCACCTGTGTGTGTTTGAGTGTGTGTGTGCAAGTGTGCCTGTGTGAGGTGTGTGTGTCTAACGCGCTTCTAATAGACTGCATTCCACGCTCGCCCGGCTGGCTCTCTGGTTTGTCGGTTTGGTTTCAGGTTTCAGGATTCAGGTTTCAGGTTTCGGGTTCGGGTCTCATTTCGTTTTTGGTCCTGTTCCTGTGACCGTTTATAAATTATCAGGCAACAGCAACTGACTTTTGTATGGTCACTGCGGCCAGCGCCCATCCTCCCGGCGAGCCGGCCAGCCCCCCTTTCGCCGCAGCAGCTCATAAATGAAACCACAAAGTCACTTTAAGTGCATGCCACATAAATTCAACTTAAACACGAAAGCCAGTTCACCGGAAATTGCGGCGGCAATCGGTCTATTTAGTGATCAATAATCAATATTTATTTTATTTTTTATTAAAGATCATTGTTGTTTAGTGATCGATAATCAATATTTATTTTATTTTTTATTAAAGATCATTGTTGATAATAGATTTTTGGTATTTTTATCTTTGCTTTTAATCAATAAATGTTGTCCCTAAGCTATTGTCATGAGTTCTGCCCTTGACAACTCCCCTCTTTCCCCCACAAAACCAATCTCATACCCAAAATATAGTCCATAAGTTTAATATGTAATTTTGTAACCACCCAGTTTAGCGGTTAATTAATAAGTAAGCTTTTAGTAAATAGTAAATTCTGCGGGGAGACTCCGTTATCTATAGATGTGGGAGATGGAAAGAGATCGAGATAGAGAGAGAGAGAGAGGGAGAGGTCGAGCTCTTTGGAAAAAAGTTGGAGCGGGCAGACTAAGGCCATGGTATAATCATAATAAGGTGAGGCCAGGGCTCTCTCGTGGGATAACATTTATTTGCTTGTGTTAGTGTTTCTGTTTTCGGTAGGGTAATGTTAGTGTAACAACGAGAGAGTGCTATAGGAGAGTTGCCATACCTCATTCTACTATGACTGAGGCTGCTGCGGCAAGGCGCCTGCCGTATAGATGTGGGAGTTGAAGAGAGTCAGACATAGATCGAGAGAGATATGTATACTCTTGCTCTAACTAAGAAAAGGAAAGTATAAATAATGGAACGAAATTTATGCACTTAAAATTCCTTAAATTATTCACCAAAATAAATATTTTTTTCAGATTATTGAGCATTTCTAGATTAGTTTTTTTTTCCCAGAAGCCTGAATAAATTATTAAAGAACACAATACCGCGAAGCTAACTCCCTTGTCTATTCATTAGTTCCGCTCTCTGTTTCGCGCTGGCAAAACTTTAATTTCATTTGTGCAATTTCAATTTTGCCAAAGCTTCTAATGAAGTGCAAATTACACAAAGCCAAATTGCTTTAATAAAAATGCTAAACAAGAGCGGCACAAAACTGCCAAGAGGCGGGACGAACAAAAAAAAAACAAGAAAAGAAAAAACAAAATTGCAAACAAGGAAAATAAAAATAAAAATAAAAATCAACTTTCCATGCATATTCCCCCTGCGTTTTTTTCCCCATTTGTTGATATTTTCTTTCTATTTTTTGCGCCTGTTTTCTGTTCTTTTGTTACAACAAACTCAAACACATTTTCACTTTGCTTTGAGGGCTCCTTTCTCTTTTTTCCCCCCCGCTTTCCCCTTATTTATGTGTGTGTGTAGGGAATGCAAATTTTCCATGTGAGTTTACACTGACGTGCGTAAAAGTTATTGTTTCAAATTCTGCACTTTCTATTGGAGTTTGCGATGAATATCATCCCAGAGAAGCAGGAAAAAAACCAGCTCCCCTCGTAAAACGGACAAAAAACGGACACAAAACGAAGGTAAAATATTTTTTGAAAAATGATTTTTAAACGCCATGTGCATAAAAAATTAGGCAGGCACTTTAAGAAATCAAATGGCTTTTAAGGAAATACCCTGGAAAAGGTTAAAGAGTTTCCTCCAGTAAATATATTATTTTATATTTTTAGAATACAATTTTGGCTTATAAATAATATTTTAAATATGTACAAATGATCTTCATTCATTCATTTCACAGATTGAACTCACTACTAATACCTAATATTTTATTTAATTATATTTTTAAATATCTTAAAATTATCTTTTACATATTTTTTGATACATTTTCATAGATTGAACGGAATACTAACGCCTGATTCCCTTTTGAGTCCCTCATCATGGTGAATGCAACACAAAATCATTGAAGCTTTAGTGGCTTCTTTTTTTTCCCTAACTCCGCCCCCACCGGCTAACAAACGTGGAAAAAAATTCGAAAAAATTCTAACACAAGGCCAGAAAAACTCTTTGAGGTGAGAGAGTGTGTGCCCCGCCCACTTGCCCCCATCCGTTTGTCGGGTATGCGAGTGTGAATTGTAAAACAAACGAAAGATGAAACTACAACTGAAAGCGGCCTGAAAATTGCTGCCCTTTGTGCCCAGTTACAGTTAACGCTGAACCATCGAAGGGGGCAGCGGCAGGGGGCTGGGTGCTGGGGGCTGGGTTGGTGCTGAAACCCGAATCAGAAAACGGAAATGGTCTAGGAACAAAAAAAAATGAGAGAGAACCCCCAAAAAGTGCCCAAAATGCCCAGCAATGGGTGAAATGTTAAAGGAAATGCCCACCGAGTGCAATGAAAATTTGATTTTATAACAGGAATTTTGATTGGCTGCACATTGCACTTGGCTCCCAGGGAAAGGGCAAACGCAGCTTGTTTTCTAATCCTAATGTTTTTTTCCTCCTGGGATATACAGCAGGAGGACTTGGGGGCTAAAAACTACTAATTTGCTGGGGTTCCTATAATATTTAAAATTATGATAGTTTCAGTTTTCAAAATATTTGATATTAAATATTCATTGAGGAATTTACATATTAAGAAATTTTATAATATAAATATAAGCCCAGATCTGGCCTCCAAAAACCTATAGCAGGTAGAAGTTTGTTTAATCCCCTTGCTCTCTCGTTATTAAATTTTTAAAGCTAGATACTTTTAGCATTAAACCATTTTATTTAATATATTCAGTTACCTTAAAATCACAAATATTTGAACATATTTAAATGATTTATTATGCTTATTTCTACTACAGCAATGACATTTAAATGTATGTGTATTTAATTAATATTTAACCACAAACATATGTCACCAAGACTTAGTTTTTTATAATTAGCAAAAATTCAATTTCAAGCCACTAAAAATGCAATAGAATATGCATTAATTAAAGTTACCGATAAATAAATAAAGAAATCTCTTGTCAACTCCTGAATATATATATATAATATATTTCATGATTATTTATCTTTTTTTAACTAGTAAAATATAGCAGAAAATTCTATTTAAAATCTATTTCATCAAAAAGGAAAGAAAGAGAAAAAAAGAAATTCAAAATTTTTCATAAAGATTCAACTTCTGCTAACTAGTAAAAATGTCAATTTCAAGTCAAGGCAGAAAATTATGTTTAATAAAAATTTAACCAGAAATCTCTGGAAATCTAAATAAATTTCACAGAATTAAGGCCATTTGAAGAGCCCTTTGGTAATAAAGAAAAACCCGAGCAAACACGGGGGAGTATGCATTAGAGCGGCAGCTGTTGATGCTACCAATTACGCGGGCACTTTAAATTTTAATTAGCTTCGGAAGAGGGGCACTTAATTAATTACTAAAAGAAAAACCGAACACGTACGCACAAGCACCCGCACGCTCACACACACACATAAGCAGCTAACTAAAACTTGACGAGGTCGTCGAGGGGACCACACCACACCACCCATCCCCCCCGTCGAACCCCCAACTAAATGAATTATAATGCGCGGTCATAAATAATAATAAATATGAATTGAGTGCGCCTGGCCTGGCAAATAAACATGCATTAATATGCGGCCAAGGATATTGTACTATATGTGAAATGTTTAAACACACACACACACGCGAGGAAAAAAAACCGAAAACTAACACATACAAACACACACGCTGGATAATTAACGACACTTGCGACTCGCGTCTGCAGGCAAAACATTTGATAAATGGCCAAAAGGCAGGCGTGGCGGGGGTGGCGAGCAGCTGCCGCCTGTCAGTTAAATTTAAAGTTACCCACTATGACGCAAGGCCGTAAGACCTGGGAAATGTTCCTCCTATTTGCTTATTTCACATTTTGGCAGATAGCTACAAGGAGTATTCATAAAATTTGCATGGTCCGAGACAGCGAGGGAGCAACACCTCAACTCAACTCAACTCAACTCAACTCAACTCAACTCAAGTTGTGCAAACAAGATGGGTCGCAGCCCAGGCTGGCAAATAGCAGCCAGACAGCAGGGAGGTAGTGGTACACTGAGATAAATTCCATTATCAGGTGCTTTAAAATCATATACATTTAGGTAATCTTTTAGCCCGAGCAAAATCAGAGGCAGGAAAAGAAAGAGATCCGGCTCCAAAAATGTGTAGGAGGGCAGCTAGAACCTTGAGCTTCCATTAAGTGTTCAATTGTTCCATTCATTTTCTAACAATTTCAAACCCCCTTTCTTTCCAGTGCCCTACATTGGTAAAAGGATTGAGAGCCAAAGTCCTAAGCCAGAATGAATTGAGCGTAGAAGCATAGCAGCCATAAAAAGGCGAACTGCAACCGATGAAACCAAATCAGGAGCCAGGCCAAAGTAGAAACCAGCTGTATTCCAGGCAGATGGCTTCCGGTGCTAGGAACCCGGATACCCACCAATCCTTAGCCTGCTCACTGGCTCACCGAAGTGCTGGACAGACAGACAGACAGACAGACAGACAGACAGACAGACAGACAGACAGACAGACAGACAGATAGACACACAGACAGACACCGAGTTCAGTGTTTAATTAATGTACGGATTTTGGGTTTCCTTTTGTGCAATCAGAGTGCAAATCAACTGTCAATAAGGCAATGAACACACACATAGAACATACTCGTAAACTCAACGTTTAAACGTATATTTTCCATACATTTTTCTTATCTTTATTTTTATTTATATGTATTTTTGCGCTCTTATTGGTTTGCTGCAATTTGTGAACTTGTCAAATAAATTGGTAATTCAAGCAATACACACACAGCAATTACGCTAGACGAACGTAAAAGGGTTACGTGGCGTAAGCCAAGCCAAATGTGGCTTAAAGTCATATTAAGTATACGCGGAAATTCTAGGTTGAGGAAATTTTAAGTTGCCCAGGAAATTCTAAGTTGAGTCATGAAGTTATATATTTAAATAAGGAAAGGAATTCAAAAAGTTCAAAGGTTTTTTTTAGTATAATAAATAATTTGCATTTTAATCAGATTTTTATTTTTAAATGAACGAATCAATAAATAAAATCTATCTAGAGAATTTCAGTTTATTTAGAAACATATTTCTTTTACTTAATATTTTTACTTGGTCCTTGTAATTTCCCTTTACAATTTGCGACCTAAAATAATACAAAATTGCAGTTTTCTGCCGCTGAGCTGCGTGTGGCTTTTAAAATATCATCAATTCGAGGATCTGCAGGACAAAGTTTCCGCCGGTTGTCGCGCCTCTGACAAGGTTAAGTGTCCTTTGAGGCACAAACAAAGCGCCTGCCGCGTCCTGTCTTTTGTTGTCAGCTGAGCACAACAACAGCCCACAAGATGGCTGCCACACCAACAGGCACACACACTTCCATTTGCACACGCACACACACAACACACACACACAGAACCAGTGAAAAGACTAAACTGTCGCCGCTTTGAAGTTGTTTTTCTGTTGTCGCAGTTTTAAGTCCGCCGTTTATACCCTGGAATCCAAGGATATTATCGACACAGTATTTATACCTTTTAAATCTTTTAAATTAATTAAATTAAATTAAATTAAATTAATTAAATTATTTTAAAAGATTTTCAAGAACATTTTTAAATAATATTAACATGCATTTTAAAAAGGAATTATAAGAAAATATTTAACAAGATTTACTTTCATTATATGAAATCAAAGATTAAAGTAGGTATAGTATTATTATTTCATTATAAATATAAATATTAAATATTGTTTAAATTTAAAGTTCTAGAACTATAATTAAAAAATTATAATATAATTTCCATAAATAAAAAGGGGTACATTAAGACTCGATGCTACCCATTTTTAGTTGCTTTCGCTTGTTTTTTATGATTATTGTGCTTGTTTTTCTTTTGTTCTTTATTCCCGTTTTATGTGTCAAGTTTGCCTGTTGCGCTTCCTGGCCGCCTTTTGTCCGGTATCCTCGGGAAACACAACAAGTAATAATAACAACCACATAGAAATAAAAACCATTGCCTCGCCTTAATTAAAAAGTTAAATTTCGTGTTCCCCTGCCTCAGAAAACTTGGCCAGCACAAGCAGTGTGTCCTGCCAGAGAGTTCCATTTAAACACGGCCCGGCCATGTCCTTGTCCCCGCCACAGGATTCACAGTGACAGCTCAGACTTGCCGGCTTTCAGTTCAACAATCCCGGCAAACGAAGGAATGGGTGTGATGGCATTCCAATGGAAATTATACCTACAAAATTCTCCCCATAAAATATACAACGATTTAGTTTATATATTAAGTGGAAGCGTATAAGAAGGAAAAGTTTACTTAACTCTTTCAAAATGATTCGTCACTTTTTCCTAGCCCTAAAAGTTTGCCTTAAATATTTAATGCTATTCAACTGAGCCAGCTCTTTCCTATAATTTTCAATTTTAATTAATTTAAAAACTTTAAAGAACTGCTTAACCTTTTACAAACTCCTTAATAAATTCCCCTTTAAGCCAACTTATTAGCCATTGACATTGGCTTTATCGGCCCTTTTTGCAAAATCATTTTCAACATCATCACTGCCTGCCCATTTTGCCAATAAAACTGGTGGCCCAGAGGCTGTTTACAGCGAAAAATTAAATTACCCGGACTTCTGTGAGATTTAATTGAATATTGACTAAACGTGGAAACCCATACAAAGTGCACAAATTTTGACTTTTGACCAGGGGACTGAACATAAAAGGGAATCCGATAATCAATCTCTGTTTTTATGTTTTGTATTTTTTACGAAACTGGAAATGAAAAACAGAGACATGAACATGGATTTGTCCTCTAATTGGCATTAGCCGAAACATTCTGTCAGGCTGAACGGAGCTGAAATAAAATTAACACTGAAATTATTTTAGTGCGTCAACTTTAAGCCGCTTAGCTGTCATTTGCCGTTTGCCCGCAAACATGGTTGCACTCAGCACAAAAGCCATTAACCCCTGAAAGTTAGTCGGAACAGAAAAAAAGGAAAATAAATATTAGAAAATAGAAAAAAATAAAATAGAAAAGAGGAAAGAATATAAAAAATACAACAAAATAGAAAAAGTAACACTTAAACCCCGGTCCGTTGACCAACAAAAAGTTCCATCGAATGGAAATCAACTAAGCTGATCAGCGTTGGCGCTTTGGATTCAAATAGAAATTAGTTGGAAGATATTTTTATTTTTCTATTATATCTATACTTAATAAAGAAAAGAAGAAACCCCTAAAAAACCTTAAAATTAAAATACAAAAAAGCGCCCAAGGGAATAAATTTGAAGCACCACCAGTGCAATCCACCACCACCCTCGACATATGCCTGTGAGCCACACAGGCTTTTAAAAAGTCATCACAGGGACAGGGGGAGGCGGGTGCTATTCCCTATATATATACATGTATATACTATATATCTAGCAAAGCGGATGATGAGCCCGAAAGCCTTGTGCAAATTAAACGCTTAACTAACCATTAAACAAAGTTTTACTTGTAGCTCTGCGGTTGTTATTCTTCAGCCTCTTCTACTTTTTGGCTTCGTTGTGGGTTAAGGCATGGATTGAGGGGGTTAAGGGGGTTAAGGGGGCTTGTTGCTGGCTTTGCTTGTTATTTTTAATTAAGCAAATTTTCGGCACAAAAACATAAGAAAACACCAAACAAACACAAAAGGCAAAAAACCAGCACGCCGAAAAGGGTGTGCGTGTACGTACGTATGTGAGGGGGTGTGGGTGTAAGGGGGTATTAAGGGTTAAGTGGGGTTTGGTTATATTTCTCTTAAGCCACAACAGATTGTTAATTGAAAATAGTTAATGGCATAGAAACAAACAAAAAATATGCAGAAAAACAAAAAGGTCAGAGACAAGGCCAAGAAGAGGCGCAGAAATGTAGGCAACAAAAATTAGCACACTTAAAATTCGAATACAAAATAATTGCAGGGGTTAATCACTAACCAGGACTTAAATGCTAACCAGGGGTTAGATAATAACTTAAGCTTTATAATATATATATATATATTAGTACATATCCATTTCCTGTTCATTTCCTGCCGTAACTTCACGTTTCTTACCCGATTTCAACTTTTAAATCGCAGAAAAATGCAGCCACAAATGCCTTATGAAAAATATTTTTTTATTATAACTAAAAATATAAATAAAATCATACTGAAAGCCAAAATTAACCTGCTTAAAATGCAAATATTCCAAGAATATAAATAAATTTGCTAATACTATAAAATAAAAGGCAAACACTGGCAAGCAGAGAGAGCAAACTTCAATGATTAAACGGTTTGCCACTTTTTCCAGTTACCCTTTCTCTTTCTACATGTGTGTGTGTGTGTGGGTGTGTGTGTGTGGGTGTGTGTGTGTGCTTGTGTATTTGTGCAACTAGTTTGAGCAGCTTGTTTATCTAGTTATACATTTATTTGGCTAACTGCCTTCAACCGCAAAATGTTTTCTGCCAGCCTACCGCCGCCTCTGCCACCCGTTTTTATTTAACCTTTTCTTTTGGCTACAGCAAGCTACCTATCTCACTCCCACAATGTCCTGCTATCTCTCTCTGACATGGGCCATTTACGTAAAACTTTACGAGGCTTTTGTTTGAATTTTCCAGCAGTTTTATGACCTCGAAACTGTAGTAAAAGCAAAAAAAAAACTACATATGTAGATAAATTGCTTCGAAATAAGCCAAGGAAGTATAAACAAAAATGGTTTAAAAATAAATACAAATAAAAGCAAGATTTTAATATAATTAAATTTATTGATAATTAAATTAATTGAATTTTAACTTTAAAACAAATTCATTGAGAAATGAAAACTAAAAAACAAACTCCAATTGCTACGAAATCAGTCAAGAGAATAAAAACAAATACAAACAAAAATGTATTTATAATATAACAAATTTGATTGTACACTTAAGCTTTTGATAGATATATATAAATATATATTAATTCATGTAATTTAAGCTTTAAAACAAAATCAATGTTAATATTTTGCCCTCTCATGTGCCTCCCTGCTTGGTGTTTGCTCTTTGGCATTCCCTTTATCTCTCGGTTGTTGTACAAGCGAGTCCGAATCTGAATCCGAAAATTGTTTTTTGCAACAACTTTTTGGACTGTCGCCTGGCACTGTTGCATTTTTTTTTTTGCCTGCCACAAAAAATTGCCATGATACTTTATAATTTTATTCTGTTGCTGCTGTTGCAATTGTTGTTGGCGCTGTCGTTGTTATGGCATTATCCGACTTTCGCTTTGTCATGAGTGCTTAATTTTTGTTGTTGTTTTTATAATTATTTTGTATTTTTTATTCCTTGGCTGCCAGTTTATTTTGCTTTTGTTTTCTGCGTTTTTTGTGGCCCGATTTCGTTTGGGTTTTGTGTCACTGCAAATGTTTTGCATACTTGAAACATTATTTCCTTTTATTTTGGGAAATGTACAGACTGAGTTCGTGGATTTAACAGGTTAATTTTGTGAAGAATTTTCGTATTAAAAAATATATATATATTTTCAGGTAAAAGTTGTCTCCCATTGCTTTGGTTTTTCAAGAATTTAGTAAACCTTAAAAGAAAATTTTTTCACGAAAATAAATATGGAATAAGAATTTTATGAATATTTGATTTGGACTTTTATTTATGTATGGTTTTTAGTTTTTTTGCCTGCCCGAAATGTATATATTATTTAGTCATTAAAATGATTTGTATTAATATTGATATACAAAAAAGAACCATTATAAAGTTATTTCTTAAGATTAAACAAAAATAGTTTCCTTGCTTAAAACAAATTGTGATCTGGTAATTTTTTAACTGCTTAAAAAATATCTAAAATATATTTATTGTTTGTATACATGTAAAAAATTATATGTACAAACCTAAATTCAAAAACAGAATCCATTCATTAAACCCTATTTTATATAACATTTATTTAAAATAAATATTCATTGATAAAATCTTAAAACTCCTGAAATTCTAGCTTAAATTTCGATTAATTTAAAAACAATATTCTTGTATATTAAACACTCCTACAATTTATTTTATAATTAATATTTACATACATTTATACAAAGAAATACCTTTCATATTTTTTTTTAGTTCTTTAATTCTGACCTATTTTTATCACTAAATTAGGGCAATCATATTTCTCTATCCTGAATTTCTGTGGCATTTTCTTCTGCTTTTTTGGAAAAATTTTTATCAGTTTTCAGCGGGTGGAAAAGCAGCACCTACATATCTGTAAATAAATGCAAGCATTTCGCTGAGCGTCCCCCAAAAGAACGTAATGCCTGGTGCATGCCACAATTTTGCATTCAATCGACAATCGGAGGGGACAACTGAAAAAAGGGCAGCCGCTCCATACGATTTTTATATGCCATTTTCAATAAACAGACGCCGCTCTTCGAGATATGCATATATATATATGTATACATTTTTATACCATGTACCGTAGGTACAAAGGTATATTAATTTCGTGCAAATGTATGTAACAGGCAGAAGGAAGCATTTCCGACCCCATAAAGTATATATATTCTTGATCAGCATCAACAGCCGAGTCGATCTAGCCATGTCTGTCTGTCCGTCTGTGTAAACGCCTAGATCTCAGCAACTAGAAGAGCTAGAGTCACCAAATTCGGTATGTAGGTCGGAATGTTTTGCAAGCAGATCAAGTTTGTTTCAGATTTAAAAATTTCCCTCCCACTCCCCCGCAAATCAATAAAATCAATAAATCAATAAACGCCTAGAGCTCAGCAACTATAAGAGCTAGAGCCACCAAATTCGGTATGTAGGTCGGAATGTTTTGCACGCAGATCAAGTTTGTTTCAGATTTAAAAATTTCCCTCCCACTCCCCCGCAAATCAATAAAAACGTTTTGCAGCCGCAAATATTACCATATATCTTTCTTTTTGTGCATAGGCATGCATATGTAGAACATGTATCA
>VNJV01009682.1:0-18124 GCA_008042635.1 Drosophila nikananu | reverse complement strand
AAGTATTCGTCGCCAAGCGGCACTCATCACAACGATCGAGAACGAGAACGAGATCGAGTTGGAGATCGAGTTGGAGAAGTGAAGTTGAATGGCGATCACGATCGGGATCGAGATGCCTTCGGTTGTGGTCGGCTCCGGTCGGATCGCCCAAGAAATAATGAAGAAGAATGTGACATGGGGGGGGACCTGAAGTGGCCCCAGTCTTTGCCGCGAAGAGCGTCTTCTTCTGCTGCACGCACACTCGCGCATTGTCATGTCACGCCGAGCTCTCCCCCGTCCATTCCCGTCCACAAGTGTCCGTCTCTGGGCCCAAAGCGGCTGCCCATCCAGCGCCGCAGAGACGTCAAGTGTCCACTCAGAATTTGTCACATCATTATTCTTATTTTTCTTTTCAATAATCATCTGTACTCTCGTGTATGCGCACGCCTGGGAGGTCTCTGCGATGGTGGTGTCCACTTCGTTAGACGGTTTCGTTGGAAACTCCTTGAGTCCTCCAGTGGACAATGTTTCAGATGCCAGATATGGTGGGGCACCCGGCTAAGGAGCTCCAGATTCAGTTTCAGATTCAAATTCAGATACAGATCTAGATCTCGCACAAGGCCACACACCTAGCTGTGATCAAAAATAGTGTATAAACCTTTTAAGTTTATTCATTTCTGTACTCAAAATACAAAAATGTACAAAAAATACTGTATTAACCTTTTAGGTTTATTAATTGTTGTACTTTTTATATGATTTTCATGTGGCAAACAATATAAACTAAGTTATAATATCGAAAATAGTACCTATAGTTTGCAGTAGGGTAAATGACTCATTCATTCTAGAAGTAGGCATACTTTGCAGTATAAAACAATATAAACTAAAATGTATATCCAAAATAAAACAGTTTTATATATAATAGCATAAACTAATCTATGCTTTGTTTTTCTGCCTTGTTTTCTTTACAGCCAACGATCAAAAAGGGCAACGAAATATAGCACTAAGCCAGGAGGGATCCTCAAAACAGCATCCTTGGACAGCACAAGCAACCTGCAAACCTGCAAACCTGCAAACCTACAGCCTGTTTCTAGTCTACTATATCGTCAGAAATCTACCGATTAGCCGTAGTTTGTAAGCCGCTTGATGAATATTGGCCAGGAGAAGCATTCGCACTTGCATCCGCATCCTCAGCCTCAGCCTCAGCCTCAGTCACGCTCCAGCAGTCGCGTTGCCCCAGAACCCGTTGCAAGTGGAGGAGGCACTGCCACAGTTTCCAGTTCCAGCAGCAGCAGCAGCACCAGCAACGTTTCCGCCATCACCGCCAGTCCATCAACATCCTACCTGCTCGGCTATCATCACTACCAGCTGCCCGGCCATGAGCGGCATCATCCGCTACCGCTCAGCAGCCACCAGCAGCAACAACAGCAACAGCAGCAGCAGCAGCAGCAACAGCAGCAGCATCATCCGCTCCCGCTCGCCCATCCGCCGCGGGGCAACGCCGAGCAGCGCCTGAGTCCCGTCGATCGGGATTCGGGACCCGCAACCTTCCCGATGGTGATGACCTCCAGTCGCCGCAGTTCGCCACCTTTGCCGCCGCTAACATTGCCGTTACCCCTGCCACTGACGCTGCCGCTGCGTCATCCGTTGGCCCTGAGCCACGGCCACAATCCGAATGCCAGCGGCGGTGGCGGCGGCAACGGTGGTGGTGCCGGTGGACAGCAGCATTCGCCGTCCAGCCGCTCCAGCCAGACATCATCGCAACAGTCGATGAGCGCACACTTTTCCCAGCTGGCCCATGCCCAGCTCCATTTGCAGAGTCAACTGCAGCAGAAGCTATCGGCCAGTGTCCGGAATAGCTCCGGTACTGGGTCGGGCTCTGGATCGGTCACTGGTTCCAGCATCAGCGGTCAAGCGGCAGCAGAGAATCCGCTAAGCGATCTGCAGAACATGCAACCCTTTGACTTTCGCAAAATCAGTTCCGCCTCGCTGGGCGCCTTTGCGGGTCCACTGCCCAGTCCCACGGAGTTTGCCCACCATCATCATCATCAGCATCAGCAGCATCAGCATCACCTGCATCGCAGCAATCAGTTCTTTAGCGCCATGGCAATGGCCTATCACCTGCCGCCGCCGCCGCCACCGCCACCGCCGCCTCTGCATGCGCCGGGGGGCTCGGACACGCACTCTCCACCGCCGCCGACGCAGGCTCAGTATCCGCATCCCCACCAGCATTCGCATCCCCACCAGCATTTGCACGCAGAGGAGAGCAGCGGCGGCGGCAAGCGGGGCGGTGACAAAGGCAGCGGCGGCGGTGGCGGCGGCGGCGGCAGCTCTTCCTCCGCCTCGGGCTCGTCGGGTTCCAATTCTGGCTCCAATTCGGGCTCCAGTTCGCAGCGAATGACCCGCCTGGCATTGTCCTCGAATCTGAGGGCCAGCAGAAAGACGCACTCTCCAGGAGGAGGAGGTGGCGGAGGCGGTGGAGGCGGCGGTGGCGGTGGCAAGCGGCAATGGGGCTCCATGCCCGCCAATTTGGGCACACAGTTCATTAATCCGGTGACCGGGAAAAAGCGCGTCCAGTGCAATGTCTGCCTAAAGACCTTCTGCGACAAGGGCGCCCTCAAGATTCACTTCTCGGCGGTGCATCTGCGGGAGATGCACAAGTGCACCGTGGATGGCTGCAGCATGATGTTCAGTTCGCGTCGCTCGAGGAATCGGCACAGCGCCAATCCAAATCCGAAGCTCCATTCGCCGCATTTGCGGCGGAAGATCTCGCCGCACGATGGACGCAGTGCCCAGCCGCATCCGTTGCTTTTGCAGGCACCCAATGGCCTGATGGCTGGACTGGCGCCATTTGGTAGTTTTCCGCTATTGACGCCGCCTCCGGATTTAAGGCATCATGCCATGGGTGGTGGTGCTGGCGGAGGAGGAGGAGGTGCTGCTGGTGGTGGTGTGGCAGCAGGTGGAGCTTTGGAATTGAAGCATGGCCAGGATTATCTGCAGAGATCCTACCTGGATGCGGGACGTTACGAGGGTCAGCGGAGCAGCAGCAGCAGCAGCAGCAGGAAACTGCTGCCAGAGCATGAGCACACGGAGGATGAGGATGACGATGAGATACTCGAGGTGGGTAGTACATAGAGTGATTTTAACCAATTTAGAAACCCTACCCCTACCTACCCCACCCTATTTTTTCACATCATAAATCTTGTGTTTGTGCTTGCAGGTTGGCATCCATCTGGGCGATGATGAGGACGATGACGAGGACGAGGCCGATCCTGATGGGGATGAGGACGACGACGATGATGATCCCGATGGCATTGTGGTGGTGGGCGATGAGCTGGACAGCATTAGGCTGGAGCATGAGAATGAGCAGGATCACGAGCAGGATCACGATCACGATCACGATCAATATCGGGAGCCGGATGAGCAGGATGAGAGCGATGAGCGCTCTGCTTCGGCCATCTCCGGCCACAGTCAAACCAAAGAGCTGCCCAAGGCGCCGGAGGAGTGCCTCAGCCACACTCACAACACTCACACTCCTCACACTCCTCACACCACCCAGGCCCCAGCCCTCACCCGCCCTTATGCCCATGTCCATCCCCATGCCCATGCCTTGGCTTTGGCCCATGAACATCATGCCCACGTCCAGGCCCATATCCAGGCCCATGCCCATGCCCAGGCCTTGGCCCAAATGGCGGCCAATAAGCGTAAACGCAAAAGCCAAAATCCAGTGCGTTGTCCCGTGCAATCGGATGAGAATTCGGGCGACAATTCGTTGGATTACGATGTGGCCGCCGATCTGTCCATCAAGAAGGTGCGTCTGCCGCAGGTGCAGGCCGCCGCATCAGCCAAAGAAACGGAGGTGGGTGAGTCCACCAAGTCGATACCCTCGCCGCCGCTCACGCCCTATGGCGATCTCAAGGCGTCTGCTTTAAGTATCAAGACGGAGCAGGATGCCAGCGTCGAGCAGGATCAAGATCAGGATCAGGATCAGGAGCAGGACCAGCATCAGGAACTGCAGCCCGACCAGCAGGAGCAGCAGCTGGAGGAGCAAAAGAAGAGCACTAACAACACCTTGGATCTGTCGCTGAGCGCAGCCAATATCAAGTTGGAGCCTTTGGATGAGATGAGCTACGAGGCGGATGAGAATCGCTATTTGCGCATCAAGCAGGAGCTCATGGGCGACGGCGGCGACGATGAGGAGGAGGACTGCAGCAGCAGCAGGAGGACCCCCAGCAATAATAATAATAACAACAACAACAATGAGCTCACCGGCGACTCGCACATGAAGGCGGAGAATGGATTACGCAGCGAGGCGGAGAAGCGTGGGAGGCCAGAACCCAAGAAGGAGACCTCAAGGACAGAGCTGGAGCTAGAGCCTGAGGCAGAACCCGAGCCCGAGCACGAGCTTGAGCCTGAGGCAGAACCCGAACCCGAACCCGAGCCTGAACCCGAACCCGAACCCGAACCCGAGCCAGAGGTGCCCATTGACAAGGAGAATCCGCTCAAGTGCACTGCCTGCGGTGAGATATTCCAGAATCACTTCCACCTGAAGACGCACTACCAGAGCGTCCATCTGAAGCTCCATCACAAGTGCAACATCGATGGCTGCAATGCGGCCTTTCCCTCCAAACGGAGCCGGGATCGTCATAGCTCAAATCTCAATTTGCACCGCAAGCTGCTCTCCACCAGCGATGATCATGGTCTGCTGCCAGCAGTGCTGGCCACGGATCCGCTCCTTGAGCTAATGAGTCTCAATTTGAATAACAACAAAGGCGGTGGCGGAGGTGGTGGCAACGTTGCAGGAGCAACCTTTGGTAATCCTTCAGCCTCAGCTGTGGCTGCATCTGTGGGCGTTGGCCCATCGGCCGTGGGCAGCATTCAGGCGGAAATCCTGGCACGCATCTGTGCCGGCGCCCATGCCCATGGCCTGAATGTACCGCTCTGTTTTGAGGCCCTGCAGCATCGCTTTGCGGTGGGGGGACATGGCCATCACCACGGGCATGGTGGTTATCCGCTGGTGGAGGCATCACCGGATCCCCGGCTGCTGCTCAATCATGGTGGTGGCAATCCGTTGCTCTTTGCGGGTTTGCCGCGACTGCCACGCTTTCCCCAGCTGACGCCCCACCTGCTGGCCACCGCCGGTGCAGGAGCTGGAGTGGGTGTGGGTGTGAGTGGGCTAAGCCCCTTCTGTCGACGCACCTCCTCCGATTCGAATTCCCAGCACTCGATAACACCGCCAGCATCCAATCAGCGGCCACACTCGCGCTCCCGTTCGCCCTCGAGGTCAGGATCCGGTGGTTCTGGCTCCCCGGACTATGGCCACTCGCATACAGCGACGACGGCGACGGCGGCGGCGGTGGGCGGTGGATCATCATCACATGGGGTGGGCGTGGGCCTGGTGGAGGAGGTGGGCCAGCGGCAGAGCCCCGATCGCATATCATGACCGTGTACCTCGTACTATGCCAAGGCGTTGGCATTTTATCATTAGGATCCCCGCGTGTACAGTCACGAGGGTACAGGCACGTTCATGCATAATCAGGCTACGCATTGCTCACTTTCGCAGGAGGAGGAGGACGAGAAGGACTTGGCTCACGGAATACGAAACCTTTTCACCTAGGCTACTGCTAATATAAAATATTAGATGGAACAACTAGCATTTTTTTTTATACATAAATATATATACAAATATATATATATATATATATATATATATATAAATATGATAAATACAAGTCCCAGTTTTTTTTTTTTATGTGTATTTATGGAAAACTGTTGTTGTTTTTGGTGTACAAGAATCGAGAGTCGGTAATCGATAATTGTGTAGAGAATTGATAATACTTAGAAAAGCAAAGAACGCATGTAACAAGTACTAAATAAATAATTAACAATACATATATATATACATATATATATTATTGTTAGTGATACTCGAGATAATATGTAAGTACGTAGCCACTAAGCAGCGCCTCTACTGGTAAATAAATATATCGTGTGTAATAATTTTTTTTTTTTTTTTTTCTATTGTTAAAACGAGAGAGGAGGAACCCTAAGTGTATTGTACCATATATGTATGGCAACGGAAACGGAAATGGAAACCGAAACCGAAACGGAAACGGAAATGAAACGAGTCAACAACGACAAAACGCTTGATATTTATGAAGAAACCAACAAAAAGAACGGACCGAATACCGATTTATCGATTGTACGAACACTGGAACCGATCGATGATTTCGATTTGTCTCGAATCCCAGCCGATATAATGCGAGTTTTGTTGTTTTCTTTATTACAAAAACAAATCCTAAAGTAATTATATAGTGGGTTAGTTAGTTCTGAAACAGTAACCAGGCAAATACCTTCAACTCATATTTAAGCTATATATGTTTGCAATAAAATATCTGAAAAATTCTTAAAACTCTTATGTTTGTTTTGGGGAAAATTTTGGAGATTTTGCAGTGTTTTAAGGTAAGTAAAAAATTAAAGATCGTTTGCCATATTGCTTGGAGATATTTTTCAAAGTATTTTTTTTATTTTTGCATTGAAAAATATGTAGAAATGGAAAAAAAAATCGTATTTTTGCATGTTATATTAAAAATATACGGACATAAAAAAAGTTTTTAATTATTATTAATTATTTGCCACGAATAACCTAAAAATTCCCAAGTCTTAATTCTGTAGCAAAGCAAGTGAAATTCAGAGATTCTTTCAATATTTCGTAGAGATTTTTTTCTTGATCTTTGGTGTCATTTTTTAAGAAAATCTTAGTATTTGATAATTTTTAATTTTAAAAATATGTTGTAATGAAAACATTCTAAAAGAACTTGCCTACTTAAGAACCTAAATTTTTTCAAGTCTGAAATTAAATAAACTAAAAAAGTTTCTTCTTGTTTTCTTATTACAAAACATGTTTCAATTATTTACCTAACTAGTAAACTTCTTGAAAAACATTTAAAATAAGTACTAATTATAGATTATTTCTATATTGTTTACAGATTTTTTTTCTCAATGCTTATTTCAAACAATTTTTAAAGAACATAAAGTATTTCCTGGTTTTTTATAGCCATGCAGGGTATTATAATTTTAGTCCGAAAAGCAGTGAAGGAGACATTTCCGACCCTATAAAACATATATATTCTTGATTAGCATTCAAAAATGGTAAAATGGTAAGCTTACTTAAATTGTTACATTTTTCTTATTGAATCAAATTATTATTATTAATTTTTACTTATTATGATTTATTATAATTTATTATTATTTATTATTAATTATTATTTTTTATTTTTATTTATAATAATTATTATTATTATTTATAATTATTTATTATTATTATTACTTATTATTATTATTATTTATTATTATTATTACTTATTATTATTTATTATTATTATTATTTATTATCGTTATTATTTACCAATTTAGCATAATATTTGCGAGGAATAACCTTAAAATTCTCAAGTGTGTATTCCATAGCAAAGTTTGCTGATGAGTTTTCAAGGGGGCCAGCAACATAGACTGTAATATATTTAATATTTACAATATGTATATATTAATGTATTTAAAAAAAGTAATATAATTAATAATATAATTAGGTTCCCTTCTTGTTCTCACTTCAATTTCCAATTATTAAAATGTACAAGAGAATCGAGAATATATAAATCCCTTAGTCGAGAGCTCCAGCAGCCAGAACTTGTTGCAACATAAATATTAAGTTAAGTATTTAATACCAGATTTAATCTTGATAAAATAATATAAAATAAATCCTTTGATATATTTTTTTTAATTTAGATTGTAAACAATTGTTTCCGCCTAGAAACTATGTATATAAATCGGTTGAACTTGAGCGCATCGAAGGACATGGGATAGTTGCTTCTTTCTTTTGGGGGGGGGGTATTTGCAAATTGCTGATAACAATTAGGATTGCAGATAGGTGGCAATGGAAGTGGCAGTTGGTTTGCTATTCCTGGCCAAAGGGTTGCCAGCCAGCCAGCCATCCAGCCAGCCATTTAATTTTAGATCGATTAAGGGAGCTCGTAAATTTCGCGAGGGCGAGGGCGTCTCAGTGTCCAAATAAATAAATGCAGTGCCAGTATCTGCACATTGCAGTCCGTGTCGGAGTCGGAGTCCGTGTCCGTGTCGGTGTCCATGGGGTGTGCTCGACGTATATATGGCCATGAGATATGGGTGCGAGCCTTGTGTGGTTGGCCATGTCACCCCTGGGCCAGCATAGACCAGTAACATTTGCCGGCTGCTTCGCCATTGCAATGGCCTCCCCTTTTCCTTTATCCTTTTTGGGAAAATAACAGAGCTGGTGGGCTCTCTATGCCGGTCTCTGTGTCCTGGTCTGTGGTGCAATTTATTTAAAGTAACATTTTAGTGTTTCCTTCCGCTGAAATTCGCTCTCTTCCTTCCTGTTGGCAGGATACTCGGTGGTATCATAGTATCGGTCTCGCTTTCGGTTTAAGTTGGGGCGGGAGTTCTTTTTTTTTTTAGCCCTGTGTCTGTGCCACTATCCTGGCTCCTGGCAGGAGCAGCACCAACACCAACACCAACACCAATAACAACAACAACAGATTATGGGTAAATAAAATTGCCACAATGTTATCGTTAAGCCTGCAGCGGACACGCAGAAAACAAGCGGCAAGCAGCAAGCGGCAAGCAGCAAGCGGCAAGCAACGACAACAGCAGACACTGGCAACGGGATATCCGTACCAGCGGCACGTCCTCGTCCTCCCCTGACTCCTCCTTACATATCCTTACATACATTACGTATGCCACCATATGGCATATGTGTGCAGGAGTGCCTTTTTTCCCCCCTTCTATGTAGAAGAGCCGCCGCAGCTCTGGCTATGTGTCTTCCATTTGCCACCTTAATGTGCCATTAAGTGTGGCGCCACAACAGGGTAGCAGCTCTGTCCTCTGTCCCTGGCCTGGGACTCCAACAATTTAAATCGTTTCTAATTTGTACGCTTTAAAATTTAACCCAAACTCAAATTCCAAGGGGATTTTATTTGAATGTTGTAACAGAAAAGCAAACTAAAAAAGTTTGTTTTTTAATTGCTAAGTTCTGAGGTATTAATTAATTAAACTATCTTTATCTTTTACCCTGCCAAATTCTACCTTTATTAAATCATTTTTATATATTTTTAAATATAGAAAAATTACCAAAGATAAAGAGGAGCTTATACACAATTTGCTGTTCTTGTTTTCCATAGAAAAACTATATTTTTATAATCTTTCATATATTGATTTGTGTTAAATTATAATTTATATCTTCTAATATGTGTTATTTTGTATGGCAGTTTAAAGTCACCAATTAGAGCTATGCTCCGTTTTGGTCATTATTTTGTATAGTATATGAAAGGCATTCTGAAAAGGGATTCTCTGTCAAAGATCCTTTATACTTCCCTATAATTTTATTGTCTTAAAAATAGTCATGCCTTAAATATATATATTAATTTATATACCATATTATTTATCTATTAAATTATATTCTTTTTATTATATTTTGAAAGCTATTTAGGTTTCTGTTTAATATACAAAGTTAAATATCCCATATTGCACTTGTTTTCTGTTAAAATCTTAAATTTTTTATGATATAAAATATAGTCATGTCTTAATTTATAAATCATAATATTTACTATGCAGTTTTGTATTATTTTTAATAGTATTTTAAAGGCTATTTAGGTTTTCTTTAAAAATACAAAAGCTAAATATCCAATATTAGCACTTGTTTTCGGTCAAAATCTTATATTTTTTTTATGATATAAAATAGAGTCCTGCCTTAATTTAAATATGAATTTATAAATAATATTATTTACTAATAGTCTGTACTGTTTTTATAGTATTTCCAAAAGGGCTTCTGGTTTTCCTTTACTTACAAACTTTAGCTTTCCAAAATCAAAAGTCAGCTCTGGTTTTCTGTAAAAAAAATTAAACGATATATTTAAGATTTTTAATATAGTAATTTCTTGATTTATTTTATTTATTTAATAATTTTTATTAAGGGTTTTCTTGAAATAAACAAACTTGACCTACACAAAGTTTGCTTTCTCATCAATTTACTATAATATAAGTTGTAAATGGTTTTTGGGAAAAATATATCCTTTATTTGCTTCAGGAAAAATATTATATATAATATTCCCATCTAGAAAGAAGCTGCATTTTTCAGTTGTAAAACTATTCTGACATAGATATCGACCTAATCCCAGCTTGTTACCGATTCCAGTGGAGTTTTCGCTGACGAGGACACTTTAGTGTGTGTGCCCGGAGGCGCCACACGTCCTCCATGACTGTGGTGTCCCGAAAGGTGGCACCGAGGTGGGCTGCTCGGGCTCCTGCACGTTCGCTGGGTTATATGGCCACATGGATGCGTGTGCATGTAAATCGGTGGTACATAGGGACAAAGTGCATAGACTACCGAGCTAGGGAGCCCAGATAGTTGTAGATAGTATCCCCTATATATATATATATATATAGGGGAGGGCTCATGTACTGGCTCATGTGGCATCCCAGGGCACACATGCAGTCGAGGAGGAGGAGGCCCCCAGCCATGTCAGAGTGGGTGGGCGTGCCTCAGCCGCTGTTGGTGGGCCTGGTCGTGGAATTGGAGTGGGGAAATGAAGTGGGAAATGGAGTGGGAAATGGTATTGGGTTTTGGTATGGTGTGGCAGCCCAAAAACTGATAGTGTTTCTCCTGCCAACTGCAACTAATTTGTTAGTAAGAGGGGAACCACCGGGAGGGGGACCCACCCCGGCAGTTAAATCACATCGTAAATATTGCTGCGACCACGGACACTTTTCCTACCCAACCGACATAACTCCTCCCATTCCCCACTCCCCCTAGATGGAAAAAAGAAAACTGTATTCTCGATATTTAGCGTTAGTTTAGATTGTTAGGAGCCGCACATGCAACGCGCCGCCAGTCGACATGCAAAATAATGACTGTCTGCCTGCAACTCACTTAGTAGGACGCAGGGCAATGAGCACTTCTTCCATTCTCTCACTCGGTTTATTCAGAGGGAGGAAGAGAGTGCATTTACCAGGATTATGATTCTATAATTATCGCTGAAAAACAGTGGGATTTAAGTATTAAAAAACTTGTACAACTTATGAAGCCATTTTGAAGTGTTTCAGGGGGGGGAAAAGCACTAAGAGTTCTTCTGGGTTTCAGCACTATCCTGCTGCTTAGGTTGAAAGTTTTGGCTTTTCCCTGAATTAATTTAGCCTAAGCTTCAAGCATTAAGCATTAAGCTTTGGAAAATTCAGAATAAGTGCTAATTTTTCAGCTTTAAAAAAGCATTTAATGAATTAAATCTTTGATTGAAAGCGAAGCATTAACCAGAAAGGAAGGCAACGCTAAAGTTTGTATATAATGTTTGAAATTTGTTCTTTAAAATTTCAATATTTTATATAGTAATACAATAATAAATAAATGACTAAATATACTTTATAACTTATTTAATCATTGTTGAAAAATTCAAAGTTCTATGTTCAGAAAAAACGAATTCTAAAAACGTTCCCATAAACGACCGTCACTTGGTTTAACCTCCTATAGAAAACCTTAAACACTTGTGTATTTAAATAAGATCTTGCATTGATAAACTATATTTTGTATAAATAAAAAATAAATATATTATATATGTACATATATTTATATATACATTATTTAAATGCTTCAGTTGCTTGCAAACTCAAAACTCAGGCACCGCTCATAACCTTCTAGCTTGTCTTAAGGCATTTTCTCAACCCTTACCTTGTTTTACAGCTTAGATTTGGCCACAATTTAGAACTTGGTAGCTTTAGAAATATCTTTTGCAGTTTATATTTACTAAATTGAAAAGCAATTTATGTTTTAGCCTTGCTTTTCGACTCTCGCAAAGCATTTGAACACTAAACCTGACCACACATTTGCCGGGAAAAGGATCAAAAACAAGCGTGAACAATTTACAAATATTTGAGGCAGTTGATTAGTGCGCCGGATTGAGCAATAATGCCGGAAAATCGGAAAATCTGAGCCAGGCAAACCACTGAGGCTTGACTGGGTGGGCCTGGGTGGTCTCCTTGGTGTCCCTCGCCGTGGGCAGGTAGAATTAATCCAATTTAGAGTGCATCTTTATCCGCCGCTAATCCACAAAACGTTTATGCGACTCCCCGGACTCGCGGATGTGGATCAATGAATGAATCCGAGGGCTTTGGCTTTCCATTGATCTGCTTTTCATTAAGCGCGCTCCGCTTGACCGGCGATTAAATCTCTAATCTGCAATTTCGCTGGCGTCCCCTCTGCCAGCGTAATCCTCGCCTCCGTGCGGCATAAATAGCTTGGTCAGCGGGCGGAATGGCCACAGTCAAGCGACAATTCCGAACAGAGACACACACACACCCAGCATGGATACGACACCAACGGTCTTTCAGTCCAGCTTCTCCATTCGCTCCCTGCTTGCCGGAGCCAAGACGCTGGAGTCGACGCCGTATGAGCCCCGCAGTCCCAGTGATTCGGGAAACAGTTCCGAGGAGGCCTCCTGCGACGAGGGACCAGGCGCAGACAGTGGAACAGGGAGCTCCAGTTCCAGTTTCAGTCCCAGCTCCAGTTCCAGTTCCAGTTTCAGTCCCAGCTCCACCTCCACCTCCAGCTCAAGTTCCAGCTCCACCTCTAGTCCCAGTTCCAGTTCCAGCTCCACCTCCACCAGTCCCGTGTCCAAGCCCGCCTTCACCTACAGCGCCCTCATTGTGATGGCCATCCGTAGCAGTCCCGAGAAGCGTCTAACCCTCAGTGGGATCTGTAAATGGATTGCGGATAACTTTGCGTACTATCAGAGCCACAAGAGTGTCTGGCAGAACTCCATACGGCACAACCTAAGCCTGAATCCCTGCTTTGTCCGGGTGCCGCGAGCCCTCGATGATCCCGGACGTGGTCACTACTGGGCCCTGGATCCGTATGCCGAGGATTTAACCATTGGCGAGACAACGGGACGCCTGCGTCGTGGTCATGCTAGTTCCCAGCATCTCGCATCTCGGTCATCTGTGGCCAAGGCAGCAACGGCTGCACTGCATCATCATCAGCATCATCATCATCATCATCATTCTGGCGCCGGCAAGGGCTATGCAGCACCGCATCCCTATCAGCAGCAGTTGCAGTTGTACGCTCAGTACCAGTACCGCCAGCAGTTGGCCATGTATCAGAGCTATCAGCAGCAGCAGCAGCAGCAGCAGGCGGCTGTCTATCATCACCAGAAGGTGCCGCAGCAGCATCAACATTACCAGCAGCAACATCATCAGCATCACCAGCAGTACTTTATGCGTCCGGATGAGCAGCAGCAGCAGCAGCAGCAACAGCATCAATTGGAGCCTTATCCTTATGCCGACAAGTGGATGCGACAGCCAGTGGAACGCTTGTGGCGCTAGGAACTCGCCTTGGATATCCTTGATGGAGGCGAGCTTTCAAGTCTATCGCTTGGCGTAGAACGCGGCTGGGTTAATGAGTTCTAGGAGTAGGAGCAGGAGAGGAAAAAGGAAGAGGAAAAGGAGCAGGAAAAGGAACAGGAAAGGAAGCAGGAAAAGGAGCAGGAAAGGAAGCAGGAAAAGGAGCAGGAAAGGAAGCAGGAAAGTAAACAGGAGAGGGAGCAGGAAAGGAAGCAGGAAAGAGAGCAGGAAAAGGAGCAAGAGGAGCAGGGTGAGGAGCAAAAAGCCAGGATCACTAGCACAAGCAATAGCATTGACAGAAGGAGAAGGAGCAGTAGCGAGATAGTAACCCAAACACAACCCAGACTATCTCAGGGATCCCTAGTTCTCATTACCTTTATATAAAATGTGATTATATGCATTGTATATATAATATATAACCAAATGTTTAACATATTTTAATAAAAAATAAAAGTTCAAAGGACAAAAGACAAATGACTATGGAAATTCAGGGAGGATACTTTACTTTATGTACTTATATCTACTCTATGTATATACCATTAAAGATATTTATAAATCTAAGAAAACTCCCCAACTCAAAGCTATAAAACCTTAAACCAAACTCTCCGCCAGAGTTCATTGACTCCCCTAAGCCATAATTCAGTTCTTGTAAGAATTGACCTCTCTAAAAAATCCTGTACCAAGATTCTCAACATCTTTGCACTGTCGTGATATAGCGATGAAGCCCAGATAGTTGACGGCATATGACGTATATATCTCTTGTTCATCGCTCGGCAGTGACCTCTGCTCGGTACTCCTGGCTCTGTTTGTTTGTTTCTCTCCGCTGCCTGGCTTTAGCTAACCTCAACTAAGTGCACCTGTCGTGGAGCTGAAGCTGAACAGTGCTGCTGCTGCTGCTGCTAACCCAACTCTAATTCCCATTTAAGGCCAAACGAAGCATCGGGTATTCGGACAACGATGCAGTGTCATCATCGGCATCTTGGCCATCAATAGGCATCCCCATGGATGCCGGGGATAGGCTGTGCCACGACTCGTAGACCAACGATCGTAACTTAATGCTGGCGGTCAGTGCCATTACAGCAGCGGCAACGGCGGCAACCGCAGCAACAACAAATAGCTTATGAAAGAGCTAATCTGATAATACAGAATTGAAAGGGGCGGTCACGGCACGAATTCTGCTACACGCTCTCGATACGATGGCAGTCTGCCCGCCCCAACATCCAAGCAAAAGTCCAGCGATTGACGACAGCAGCACCAGCAGCAGCAGCATCACACGGAGCCAAAAAAAATATCAGCATCCAGTGAGGGAAAAATTCGAGAGGGAAATTTGAAAGAATTTGTTTTATCCTAGTTACTTCCTTATATTATTTTACTAGTTACTAGTTACTAGTTACTAGTTGTTAGTTACTAGTTGATAGTTGATAGTTGTGAGTTACTAGTTACTGGACACATTATTCTCTTAAATTATTTTGTATATATTTTTTCTCTATTAATAAAATATTAATAAGATGTATTCGAAACATTCGTTACTCGTTTACAAGTCACTAGTTACTAGTTACAACTTATAATTTACAAGTAAGTAGTTACTAGTTACTAGTTACTAGTTACTAGCTACTTTTAAATGAAACTATCTAAAGATTTCCTTTTTTTGACATTTTTAAAGCAGTTGCAGGAGACACAAACACTAAGTTTACCCTCGATCATAATTTATAAGAAAATTCTCCGAGTGTAACTGGGGCAGCAGCGTCAACGAAACTGCCATATTGGTAAAGTGCACCGAATGCGGCTTTGGGACAGAAGGGATCGGCTGCTGGTCAGACGGCGAAATTACATTTGGCCGGGTCCAAAGTTGGGGCTGAACTTGGCTGCACTTGCATTATGGGTATCTTACCCATACACCGTGTACCTCTTGTACCTGTGTAATAGAAGGTTGCCTCAGCAGCAGCAGCAGCAGCAGCAGCAGCAGCAGGAGCAGCACTCAAGTGCTCTTAATCTGCCGGGAGATTGATGGCATGGGACCAGATGTCAATAATTCAGGGCAATGCCGGTAGTTTGCTGTGGCCGCAGCATATAGTCTCGATCCAACCAACCAATATATCTTGAGGTGCCAGCTTCGATCCCTCTGGAAAGTTTAGTATATAGAGAGGGAATTCGCCACAAAGTATGTTAGATGGCAGTTAACTTAATCTGTTCTATGGTCTGGAAAGTATTTTCTAATTTGTCTTGAAAAAGATATCACATATTTCATAGTTTGTTGCCTAAAACAAATATTTGAAGTTATATTAGTTTATTTGAAATGGTATAAGATGTTATTTATGGTATAAAGTTGCTTATGGCTGCAATGGAAAGTAACAAATCGATGGTTTACTTCCTCTTCCGATTATTTATCGATTAAATGCTAAAAATCAAAAGTAAAAGGGCTAAAGAAAAGCAGTAAATATATATATAAAACCATATAGGCACTGTTTATACAGATATATATTTGAAAACATGGCCTAGTTCGAAAGTAAAATTATTATAGCTAAATAATATAAATATATCCCCTTCCATCTTGACTAAATAATGTAAACAAATCTTATTACAGAGTTGATTTCTGTATTGATTTCTTCGGTTTCTTTTGAGGCCGAACCCTGGCAACCTTGCACTCCCTTCCGCATTTCCTTCCCAAAAACAAAAAACAAAAAACAAAAAAAAAGGGCAACGGGAGGCCTGAAGGAATGACTGGCTTCTCCCTCCCAGGGCATCCCCTTCGTGTCAGCAGGCAGCATGGGGGAACAAAAGGAAGAGATTTAAAAATCTACTCGGCTCAATTATAAGAATTCAAGCCAATCTCAATTCTCGCGAATTCGCTGTCCCAGGCTCGCATTATTGCCGTGTTTCTGGCCTCTCGCGTCTCGTGATCCCGATTCACTCTGCGCGTTCTCCTGTGGTCATTCGTCATCTCCAGATTGCACACACACACACACACACACAGGGCTCAGAGGAGAGGGACTGGGGGTCGGGGTCGGGTCCGGCCCCCAATCCTGGCTCCAAGACCCAACCAAGTCCCCCGAACGCAGTGCCCAGTCATTGACACTGATATGTGTGGCAAGGTATGTCTTTCGAAATGACAATCTGCAATTTGCTATTCGGAACCGTTTAAAGTAATTTATTTTTATTCCCGTCGAGGACGAGATCCACTCACAGCAACGAACCCGATCTCCGCTGCTGCTTCTGCTGCTGGACCGGAAGTCTGGTCACGGTCGCCAGGGTTCGACCTTCGTCCAAAACTCAGTTGCGAAGATGAAGAAGCTGAAGGGTCCAAGGGTCCGTCCACAGCTCTGGGGATATATACTACATATACTGCATATATATTGACAAACGATAGCTGTCGTTAGCGTGAAGGGCTCCGAAGGGCCTCCCCCCCAGAAACTTTCCACTTAATTAATGACCTCACTACTTTTGCTGGCTCGCAAATCAATCCCCGAATCCCAGCAGACGTCTATTAGGCACATACGCGGGGTTTATGCGGCAAAAAATTCGTGAACTTGTTACATTGAATGTAATAATACTTAAATTTCTGTCTAACTGTCTAACAATATTACGAAATTAAAGTTTGCATAAACCTTTACTTAATTAGAAGGCCATATTTTATATAAAAGTTTTATGGGGTTTGCTAATTCGTAAAATCAGTGCATGAAATATACCTCAGTTACCGTGTCTCATTTTAGAATATTATGAAATTACAGCTTAAAATATTTGTATTATTAACAAAACCCTATAATTAATAAAAGGGCTGAATTTTAGCATATACTAAATTTGCAATTCGTGAATTGCATGAAATGCAATTTCCGTGTACCGAGTTACAATATTACGAAAACATAGCTTAAAATACTTGTATTATTATCAAAACCGCTATAATTAACTATACGGCATTAAATTTTGATTTGTTGGGTTTATGGGTTTACCAATTCGTGAAATCATTACATGAAATACTATATTACAATAAAGTAGCTTAAAATCCTTTAATTACTCACTTAAACGAAGGTCAAATTCAACAGATTTTAAATAAGTCTACTTTAATTACGAAATTTAGGGAAACTCTGTTTAGAAATCTATAAACTTCGTTCCTTAACATGCATGTAAAATACATAAAAACTCGCGCGCATAAACGGAAAAAGAGTTGTGTAAAGAAGCCTTCCGTTATGGTAAATTGACTTGGTGAATATTTCATGGATGCAATGAGACGAAATAGTTCCGTAGCCGTCCAGCACCCACATCTTTTTGTATATTTGGACCGCCCAAGGCACTGACCACTCCACTGGCCACGATGGGAGCACTGCCACAGCCCCTGGCCGTGTGTCAACCCTTTTCTTGGGCCATCCCCAAGCACGTCTCATAAATAATGCAGTCAATTAGGCCAAGCGAATGTGTCGCAGAAACACCCTTTGACAAACAGGTATAAATCTCAACTGGGGGTTGGGTCTGTCAGGGTGGCCAGAAGGGGTTTAAGTTAAGATTTGATTAGATTTCGAATAAATACTGCTACTATACTAGGAATTAATGCTATAGTTTGCCTTTGGCAAACTTTCAAAGTGCTTTTGAAGACACAAATGTTCAAGGTTTTCATTTAATTTGGGAAATTAGAAAAGAGTATTACTAAAATATATTGAATTGTGATTTAAGATCGTGAGCTAATCCATTAGATATTGTATCTTGTTTTGTTGAAACAAACTTTGAATTGTAGCATACT
>VNJV01009677.1:0-17656 GCA_008042635.1 Drosophila nikananu | reverse complement strand
TAATATATAGCATAGAGCCCCATATCTTCAGCTTGATCAAAGAGCTGAAGGGTCTGCACATCGAGGGGAACCTCATCAGGCAATTCCAGTACGATCACTTCTACCAGCAGCAGCCACGCCTCAGGGAGTTGTCGCTCTTCGATAACGTATTCACCACGGAAAGCTACCAAGCCATCACCAAATACTTCACGGAGGCTGGGGTCCGAGTCATAGAGAAGATTCGAGGATCAACTCCTGGTCACAATATCTCTGTGGATTTTATTGATAAATCAGAGTTATCACCACCAAAATTGGGACACCGGCTTTTTCCTAAACTTCAGCGATGCGCAGCGAAAGGAAAATGGAGCTCAGGAGATATCATGATCTTTACGGGTCTGTTGGCTTCTCTTGTCCTTAATGTGATCCTTGTCCTGCACTTTCGAAATGCCCGCGGACGGGAGAAATGCCTTGTCTCGCTCTCTCGGTTTTTTGAAAAGAGACGAAACTCCCACATGGAAGCCAGACTTGTCAGTATTGAAGACTCGGAGATATAAATCGATAATGAGAATCCAGCAGCATGCCTTTTATTGCATCTGTAATTATAGATAAAAAAAATGTCTTGGAATTAGTTTGTTAAAAATGTAGGCCAAAATAAAATAAATTACATACGAATTTATGACTACATTTTGTGAACGCTATTCGATTCTATTATTCGATTACGTGTTTCTCTGTCGACTCTACTTAAACCTTAGGTTGTGACTTTTTCAATATTTTTTTGGGCATGGGAATTCGTGGACCAAACACGAAACCCTTGATTATCAAAAAGTAAATTTAAATTGCTAGATACTATTCAAAATATTGTTATTTTGCATCATAACATTTAAACTATTCTTTTATTAAGCTTTCAGTATTTGAATACGCGCGCACTTATCGAATATAGCTGCTCCCCAGAAAGCTTAGTGATTAATATATCGATGTCGATTTAAACAGCTGATTGGATCCGTCTTTGCTCGGTTAGTTTCTCTATCTGGCAGTAACTTTGATCGGATTTAACATAACCCCCCTTTTACTTTAACGGAAAATTCGGTATTGGCGGAATTTTGAATAAGATTCTAACGTTGGTTCTCATATTTGTGTGAATATTTCCAGTGTATTCTCTGTGAACGGCTAAGAAGGTGAATGAATCACCAAATACCTAGAAAAATGTTTATTCTTCAAATTCTGCTCCTCGTGGGTGCAGTATCAGCATTGGAAAGTAACTATCTTCAGGATGTCTGCCCGGAATCTTATTGCAGTCTCCCGGATATGAATGTGAAATACGGTACAAGTCAAGCTCCGAACATCACGGAACTGCACTTGGGTTACTGCCACGAGCTGGAGGTGCTTCGATGTACACCCAACCTTCGCATCCTCTCACTGAACAACTGCAGTGGCGATCTCTTCGCCAAGGAGGACGTCCAGCTGACGTACAAGCTGAGCATGTTGCACGTGCGACATAGTAAAATCTCCGAACTGCACAATAACCAGTTCGCTGTCATGTACCGGCTGGAGACCCTAGAGCTGGGGGGGAACTCCATCGAAAAGGTGGCCAATGAAACCTTTCGGGAACTCACCAGTCTGGAGACGCTGGGGCTTCAGGGAAACTTTATCAAGTCTCTGCCGGAGGGTGTCTTCCATCCCCTCCAGAATCTCAGAAATCTGGACTTGAGTGATAATAAAATCTCGAATATAACAAAAGATGTTTTCGCAGGGAACCTTAAACTACAAACGCTCTTTCTCAGAGGGAACCCGTTGACCCAGTTGGTACTTTCGGCCCAAGGACCTCAAAGCTTTTTTCAACTGCTCGATCTTAGTCGCTGCTCACAGCTAAAGGAGCTGGAGTTGTACTCCAACGTGGACACCTTAGTACTTGAGGAGAGTGGAGTGGAGAGCTTGCAGCTCGCAGGCAACAAAAGTCTCCTCAGGCTGCAAGCGGCCAACAGCAAGTTAACCCAGTTGTCCATGGGTGATCCCATTTCGCTGATAGAACTGGACCTGCGGGGAACTCACTTGGTGGGGACAAATGTCAGCAAAGTTGTCTGCAACATGAAAAGCCTTCAGAGGCTAGATCTCTCGCATAATTCAATCGATTCTCTTCCGCTGTCCTCGCCTGATGTGTGCTTGCTGCCCAGCCTCAGGTTCCTCAATCTGTCTAGCAACCAATTGGTTAGTCTGCAGCAAGAGTCTTCGTTTTTTGGACCACGGCTTGCGATTCTGGACCTATCGCATAATAAACTGGAAAGCTTTTCACTGGAAGCCCTAGAAGGCGCCCACGATCTTGAAAGCCTGTTCCTGACGGGCAATAGTCTGACTACACTTAACTATCGATCTTTATACGAAAAGCACAGAAATCTGAAAACCTTATCTCTCTTAGGGAATAATTTTAATGACGAGCTATGCAATGAGATGATAGAATACTTTCGTTACAAGGATGTGAACTTCATTGTGCAAGACTACCCAGGGAAAACCGAGAGCAAACAGCACGAGTGGAACGTGTACGATATCCTCATTGTTATTTTCCTTCTCGGAGTCCTGGTTTATGCGAGGTGGTATCTCTATCGCAGAGGTGGAGTCAATTGCTGCTTCGGATGTAAGTGGGGGCAGAAGACGGAGGATACATCCGAGAGCAGGGTCCGGTTCCTAATGCGGCCAGAGTCGGAATCCTAAACCTTTAAATTAACACCTTCACCTATGTATGTACTTCCTAGCTTTATTTTTGTAAAATAAAGAAAGAATACTAAATTAACATTCTACTATATATCATTCTAGGAATCAATTTCTTTGGAGTCAGTATTGGACATTACATTTTAAGCAATATTCTAGGCATCAATTTCTTTGGAGTCAGTATTGGACATTACATTTTAAGCAAAGCCTTGGGAACTCACCAAGTTCAGCTTGTTGCTCGCCTCATGTTGAGGAACCGATTTCCAGCTATCTCTGTCAACATGAGGAGGAAGCTCTACTTTGTTGTGATCAGCAAAGCTTCCCGGGGGCTTTGCATCATTCCTTATCAGTAAGACTCTCTCCCAGCGGATCCATCCACCCGCCGATCAGCTATTTACGAGAGATAAGCCCCCCATGCTTTTGACTTTAGTGCATTTCCAGAGTCCGAACGAAGTGGGAGCAGAGTGAATCGTAATTTATTCAAAACCCACTAAAAATAAAAATAATATGCACTGGCATGTGTATCTTTTGCTTGGATTTTGCGGCTTCCAGCTGGGAGGTACCGTCTCTGTATTCACCATCACCGGAGCATTGAATCTCAGTGCCAGCTGTCCGGAGGCCTTCTGCCATATAAATGATCAGCTGGTGGCATACTCAAGCACTCCGTCGCTTCAGCTGCGGGAGCTGCAATTGACGAACTGCAACCGCCTGACGGTGGCGTGGCTGGTGCTCAACCTGACACCGGGACTCAGGACACTGGTAGTCAGAAATTGCGCCGGCTATCACATCAACAAAGATAGCTTGAGGCCTGTGGCGAATCTCACGTCGCTTCAGATGCAACACTCGAGTATGGGAGTGCTGAGGGATGAGGTGTTTACCACGGTGCCCCGCCTGGAGATTCTCGAATTGGGTCACAACACCATCCACACGGTGCACAGTGCAGCCTTCAAGGGCTTAGCCAAACTCCGATTTCTGGGACTGGAAAGCAATGGTATCCAGGAGATCCCGGCCAACACCTTTGATCCTCTGGCTGCGCTTTGGCATCTGGACTTGAGTGGCAACCAGCTAACGAACTTGCGCGGGGAAATCTTTGCCAATAATGGCCAACTACGAACCCTAATGTTGAATGGCAACCCCCTGAAGACTCTTCTTCCGGAAACAGTGAGCTCCCTTCCGAACCTTCGGCTCCTCGATCTGGGCCACGCTGGAGAGTTGGACAACCTGTTGATGACTCTGAGCAACATCGAAAGTCTAATATTAGAGGACAGCAGACTGAGCGGATTAGTCATCAGTGGAAGTGTTATCAGACTGCACGCCGCAAATAATGAGCTGAATCACATTCAACTGGGCAATAAGAGTTTGGTCGTGGAAATGGATCTTCGAGGCAATCTGCTGGATGGAAATGCCATCGCCGGCTTGCTCCGCGGCATGTGGAACCTGGAGAGACTGGATCTGTCCAAGAACATGGTAGAGTCACTGCCCATGCATGGCGGTGGGCCGAGCGAAGATCCGTATGCCCAGGAACTGTTTCTCTTGCCCAGCCTTAAGTACCTCAACTTGGCCCACAACCAAGTGGTGCGCTTGCCAGCGGACTCCCCCATTCTGTCGTCGCATCTCAAAGTGTTGGACCTGTCGCACAACCTAATGCTGACCTTGGAGGTGGAGAGTTTGAGGGGTCTGCCGGATCTGGAGAGCCTGTTTCTGGAGGGGAACCGCCTGAGCTCCTTCGACTATCAGGTTTTCCATCAGCAGCACGAAAGTCTCAAGGAGTTGGGCCTGGGCCTGCATGACAACCCCTGGCAACCCGGTCTGTACCGCAAGATGTACACTTACCTCAACGATCGGGGAGTTCACATTCAGGAGAACACACCGCCAGCCAGAAACAGACAAGTGGACACGGATTGGCCACCCACTGAAAGCCAAGCCGAGGCCCAGGCACTGGATCGAGTCGGAGTTTCGGGAATACATCCCTATTGGACGCTGAGGGATATCCTGGCTTTTGTCACCCTGCTGGTAGTTCTGGCCATTCTCCTGATGAATCTCTACAACATCCTGGAGGAGGAGGGCTGCCTACGAAGACTCCGCCGCTGGAGAAGGTCGAATGGCGCGGGAGGAGCCACCACTGCGACCAGGAGTAGTGGCCGCCGCCTCGACGAGCAGGACTCCGAAGTATGAGCCTGATCAATCATCACCTAGACTAATTCGCTTATCCTTTCTCCGTTTTCCAAAACAGCACAGCTCCAGCGAATAGATGGGAAGCCAAGTGGATTCGCAAACCAAATAAGCGTCACTTTGATGTCAATTTAGCGCCAGTTGTTTCTCTTTTCCAAGAGTGTTCCTTTTGCTTACTAACTTGTTTTTCGTTATTGAAGGCTATCCTCTAATATTAATTTAGTTGAAACCTTGTTGAAAATACCAATAAAATAAATAAATTGTAAATAAAGTCAACAAAATCTTTAGCTATAAATTATAAATAATAAAAAAACAAACATTTTCAAATTCTTATGAAAATATAGCTTAGCATATTTGATTACGATTTAAAAGATCAGTCAATAAAATAATCAGTTGCATCAGCTTATCAACAAAATTATATATTTATGTGGCACCTTTACTTGAATTAAAATTAGGTTCAAGAGGCTCTGGAAGATCTTTAAGTTATGTAACTTACCAGTTTGAAATTGGGTTTCAATTGGTAAATATAACTAGTTAATATGTACATTGAATTATATAAGATATTCCAGGGTAAAGACCCTGTTGCATCTACAAGCAAACATTAACTTTGCATATGAAATCTGGCAAGGAAAAGACATAAGCTACAACTTTCTGAGGCATGGACCAGGTCAGGAAAAAGGAGTACAACAAAAATACAGAAAAGGGCACTCTTAGAAAAAAGGATACCATTTAAAATATATTAAATTATAAAGTAAAGTGTATTTTTTAAATACTTCACTAGAGGTTCTATTGGGCCGAGTCTTAAATAGCTTATTTTTAATATTTATAACATATAACCTCTTATCAATTATACTTATTTCAAATAATACTCTTTCCTCTCTGTGTAAAACCCGCTCCTCCATCCAAACAAGATGCATTTACAAGATTCGAACAAAATACGAATTTAATTCAAAATAATTGCACGGCATGCACAGGAGGACATGTGGACATGTGGCCTCCACTGGGCTGCCGTTGGTCTTAAGCCTAGTTAAGACTCCACCTGGTAGAAGAAGAGCGGGCCCCAAAGTGGCAGTGGAGCTGGTTGGACATGGACTTTTCCGCCTTCGTTGGCTGGCACTTCTTGCATGTTAACTTCGCGGCCGTGGATTTGTGGCGTTTGCATTTGCGTAGACCTGGCACAAGCCCACATATGTACACCTACCTCACTACTCCTTCCTATCGTTTGTATATAAGTAATATAGGAATCGGCTGGCCCCCGCTCCTCGGAGTGGCTCCATCAACATGCTTTGGGTGGATATTTCGCCAGTGTTTATGTTTGGGGGTCTCTCTCGGTGCATTTTGATAGGGCATCGCAATTTCTGAGAAATTGTATTTTGATTTATTTATAATGTTGCAGCGACATGCACATGCATCACACAATGGCAGTTGCTTGTTGTTGCTTGTTGTCGCCGTTGCTATTGCATTTTCGATGGTTCGGCCTGTTGTTCTTGGGCCCCAAATCGTTTTGATTAAATTAGAAATATGCAAATGATGGGCAGCTGGCTCATTAATTATGCGTCAGCAGATGATTTTTGGCCAAAGCGATAACGCACTCGATTCGGGAGTGGGAGGAAGGATGCTTTAACGGGGCGGAGGAGGAGGAGGAGGAGGAGCGGAGAGGACCATAACAGCATCAGCTTGGCAATTAAATAACTTCACACCGCGCGCTGGGTGGGCGTGGCAATCGACGCCCTCAACCGCCCAAAAATTTCGCATTTGAAATGTAAAGCGCACGCGGCTTTTCTGTGAAAAAATATTTCAACGATTTGTAAAAATAAGAAATAAATAAAAATCGAAGGGCAATCGAAATGCATTTTTATTCCTCAATTCTCTGCCTTTTGAAAGGGGTGTGAGCGAGGGTATGATGGGATTTTGAGTGAACCAAAAGGGGTTAAAATATCAATAAATTATAGATGTCAAATTTTTCAATCAATAAAATGGTTAAAGTGAGCTGTTTTACAATTGGTTAAATAGGGTAGTTTTTGATTAAAAATTAACAATCAAATATGATTACCTAATAAAGCATTAACTGCAATATAAATGAGATAGATGATCAAAGAGATGGAAATTATTAAAAATATGAATAATATATCGTTAGTTAGTCGATATTTAATGCGAAATTCGATATATTATAATAAAATTTAAGGTAATGTGCTGGAACAAACTAATTGGAAAAATGTGTGAATAAATATTATAACATTTATCCGTTACTCTCGGTAACTTTGCTATTTTAACGTTAAATATTATACAATATGTTTCGTTATCTGAAATTTTCATATAACTATCATATTTTCTGAATGATATTAAATGTGATATATTTTTCTATGTAGCACTTCTTCTACGATTTAAATACTTTATCTTCAAGTTTAAGCTCTGTCCGCCTAGAGTACCAACTGTTCGTTACCATTGCGATTGTCGGTAACTCTCTGATTGCAATTGGCAGAAAGCATAAAGCTGGGATCCCTGAGAAGGCAATACCCATCGAACCGATTGCGAGTCCGAATAGGGAATGGACAACGGTCCAAACCCTGGCCCGCACCAGAACGCAAACCAATTCCGGGCCGAAACTCTGACCGCAACAATTTAGCAATCGTTCACGCGTCCCAGGGGCCGCAGATTTGCACTGGCGTTGCGTGTGTATCTCCGCCCCCTTCTCAGCCGCGGCCGCCCATGTCCCCTAACCCCGCGTAACCCCCCAACCCCGTTCGGTCCCCACCCCCAATCGATGTGCATTCGGTGTCTCCCTCCGCCCCACCGCACTTTTTCGGGGTGGGCGTTGCCGCGGAGGCTGTGCAAAGTGTAAATTTATGATCATGCGATTTTTATCGAATGCGAATGTGAAAAAGAGTACAGCGTTTTTTGCACTTTATAAACAACGGCACAGCGGTTGGGAAAAATCGTACAAAAACTGGGGGAAAAAAGAGAAGGCCGTCGGCCGAACGAACGTATCGAACGCATTATTATTAATACTCGCACGCCGTCTGTCATGTTTTGTATTTAGTCAATTTTTATGTGTGGTTTTATTGGGCGTTTTTTAGCACTTTATGCTGGCAAAAAGAGCGGCAGAAACCACACCTCCTCCGCTGCCCGGCGTTCTAGATTTAGAGCCAGGTTTTGTATGGGTTTATGGATTGCGAATTGCCAGTTGAGAGCGGCGGACTGGGTTGGTTCTGCCCTTCGATCCATAAATCAAGCGCCTTTCGGGGGTCGGCGTTTATCAAATTTTCGCACACTTGGCTTTCGACTGCGCCTGGCTGGAAAATGAGATTTTCCGAGGAGACACGCCCAAAGACAAAAGTGCAAGGAAAATCTCCAGATGAGACGCTGGGGCCGCAGGCATTTCCCAACCTTTTCTGACTTTTCGACTGCTCAGGCTGGCACGACAATGACACCACCGACCTGACACTCAGTCTGTCAGTCAGTCATTCATTCAGTTAGTCATTCAGCCTGCCGGCTCACACGTGGCCAACTGGGGGGAGTGGGCTGTCATGGGGAGAGGAGCGAGGTGGCGGCATTAATGCGATTATTTTGTGCACTTTTGGCAGAGTTAATAAAAATTACTTCCAAGTCAGTGAATGGCATACGTCGTGGAGCACTAAAGACACTTTAATGGCGATAGACAATGACAAACCCAAACCAAGTCCAAACTGAAACCAAAGCAATAATTTTTCATTTTTTCCTACGTACAGAATGGCATTATACACTGGAGAAATCAGAATCAGATATTCTTAAGTATAAATGTATGTATTTATGAAAGAGAATGTTAATACAATTAAAATAAGTAAAGTAATATTATATAAAACTTAAAAGGAATGCATATAAAAAGAAAAAGTAAAAAAGTAAAAAGATATGATATATTGACTAAAGGAAAATAAAATAGAGAATTAAACAAAATATCCTAAGCTATTGATTTATTTATCTATACTTGCTGCTAATCCTTTAAAAAGAATATTATAATTTAATAAATAAAAATAGAAACCTTATAATTATAAAACTTATTTCGCAATACCCGAAATACAAGTAAATAATAACCGAAACTGATAAATTATGCAGAAGATCATAAATCAGTATCACATTTTCCCCCGGTGTACGAATTCATATTTCACACCATGCTTAGGCGCGAATTTGTAGCACTAATCCGGGAAACTCTCGTTGGAGCGCAGTTCCTTCGCTGGCTCATTAACAGCCGCTCCCCACCCCCCCATGAGGAATCCTTGAATCAGGATCAGAAGCTGGCTGCGTGATGCCGTTAATCGCATTATTTACAGCAAACAGGATCAGTGGCCTGACTGCGCTCAAAAGTCAAACGGCGCGAAACCCTCCCACGGGGATATCCGTGACATATGTAAAGTGTAAGCTCGTCCAAGCACCAGTTTTCTCGTATTCCCAGCGGCCGGACGAGAGGGTGCTAAAGCGGCCAAAGCGGCGGCGCGTGTCAGCGTGCGGTTCGTGTAATGAATATCCGCTTAGCCCTCAGTTAGCCTTGGCCGCCGCCGCCGCTGCCGCTGCCGCCTTGGAGGCTGCAATTCCGCCCCGGATCCCGGATGGGTGGTGGAAACTGCAGTGCGGAGAGGACATCACCGGGATGGAGGGTGTGGCCGTTGTGACGGGCGTGTGCGTATGGGAAATTGCCTCACTGACTGCCACAATATGCCCATCCGAGCGACTTTCCTGCACCTCCCTTGACAGTCGAGCAAAACGCGAAGGGGAGACCTTATAAATGAGCAATCAATGAATAGATGGATGGCTGGGACAGTGTGAGAAATCAGAGCATAAAAAACGAGGGAAATCCCTTTAAATTCCAATTGGCTACACCACCTTGCCACAAGGAACTGTAACCTGATATAATTCGATTAATTTTGAGAAGAAAAGAAAGCAGTGAAAGTAAAAAATATAGAAATAGATTTTCACAAAATTAGAGTCGTACAAAATTAAATATGCAAAAGAGATATATAAAATATGAAAGCAAAGGTTTAGTAAAAGTTGAATTACTTCATCTATAATCACTGTATTATTTTTAATACATTAAATTAGTATGATCTATACAAAATAACCCTTTTCACATATCTAAACCCAAATCCAACTAATCTAATTTTGTAATAAAGTGACCTACAAAAGATTGTCCTTGAATATCAAATTAACAAATTCATTGTATCATCTACACTGCTCTTATAGTTTAACTCCTTTTCAAAGATTTTTAGTAAGATTTTTCCAGTCCTCACCACAGACATTAAAATAACATAAATCACTATCAAATTTCATCTCGCATCATAATTCCCCCCATCGGGATTAACTTTCATAATTCCAACCCTTAATCTCCCAGTGGTTTTCCCAAGCCTTTGGCAAGGACATGAGCCGCTGCAAATCCAGAGCTGTGAGAAGTCAGGACATAAAAAAAAGGTCAAAGGTTACACGCAGTGAAGCCATCAACGTTTCGATCGAGTGAGAAGAACTTTTCACGCAACTCTTTCCGGGAAATGCCATAAAAATAAAACGTAAGCAGTGAAAAATCTCCGCACCAGGTAATTAACGCGGGCATAAAACCGATAGGGACTCCTAGGGAAAAGTGCCACTCCGGGGGAGTAATTAGTTCTTTCTCCCCAGATAACCAGACTTACGGCTACAACGATAAGTGGACACAGTTCTTATGGCCGTTTAAAGCCTTTTTCGTTGATTTTTATTCGATGCTCTGGCGTCGCCATTAAGTGGACGCCAATCGGACCAGTACAAATAATTTTTATGGGTCCTCAATAAAACGTAAAGAAGCCACCACCACCGATATCGGTGAGTGGGGAAATTGCTGGGGAAAATACTCAGAAAGTGCCGAGTTTTTCTCTTTTACGAGGCCCTAATGAACAGGCCGCCAGATAACCATGGAGTGGGTTAAAAATCCAATGGGCGGAGGTCAAAGGCTGTCGGGGGTGGCTGTTACAGATTAACATATTAAACGAAATCGACAAGGACAAGGCAGCCGCCAGTTCTGAGGATATTGCGGCACTAAAAGGCACGTGATGCGCTAATTTTTCGCCTGACACTTGCCCGCAGGATCTCGCAGGATCTATGTATATAGGATATATAACGGGGTTGCCAGCGGCGCGTGTGGTCCGCCGGATATGTCAGAAGTGTCGTCGTCGATGGCACGTGACTGGCTTTCGGAAGAAAAAGAAGAAAACTCCAGCCAACGCAGCAGAAACAAAGCCCACTCGGGTGGTCCATTGTCCTTGGAGGGGAACTCCCCTTTGAGCCGAAAGTAACCTGATTCCAGTGCCGCACAATGAGCCCTAATTTGTTTTCTCCAATGAGTCGCAGTTAGCTCGCCCATAAGGGGGATCATCATCGCAAAGAGCCAAGAATCGAACTAAACCCGGCAATCAAGGGTAATGTGAGCTGACGATTGACAAGATTCGATAAATACCTGCTGCTCTCAATCTGTAGTATCCAGTTGATGACATATCGCCCATGTTTGTACAACGCTTAACATGCTCACATTGTCAATAAAGCTTATCTAATTGGTTGCATAAATAAAGAATTCATTTAAATAATGCTGTAATCCTAAGCAAAGAATAGATAATTACATGTTTGTTTGTAGATAAATTCAAGATATTTTAAAAGCTATTTAAACCATTTTTTACCTTCATTTTACTTGAAAACATTATTTTAAATATGAAACTAACATTGTTGTAATTTCGTATAAGAGATTTATTATTTTAAAAGACCCAAAGTAGCTTAAAGCATTTATACGTTTTTTTATTCTAAAGAGAAACTGCTTATTACAGAACAAAGCCAAGCAATCTCCACATTTATTAACAAATTTTACCATCAAAACACAAATTAAATAAATAGTTGTTTTTACTGAAACTCAAAATCAAATTCCACTACATAATTCGAGGGCAATATAAAAGTGATTAACGATTAATGGCAGCTGCAGGGGCGTTATTGTTTCGTCCTCTCCAGTTCGTAATTTTTTGTTCTCCCAGCCTCCTACCAAATGCAAAATATGCAGCGGAAAACACGGCGAAAAAAAAACCATAACAACTGCAATAACAACTCCCAGCTCATAATGGCCACAAGTGGAGGTTGTTGTTTTTTTTTTCTGGCTGCAACTGAAGCGAAAAGGCGCAACCTGATTGGATCTCTCCACTTGCAGCGGCAACAGAAGGAGTCATGGTTTAAGCCACAAAAGAGTCGGGCTAAGAGCCGGGCCCCATTGGGCCAAAGCCCAGCGAACGGAGACAGAGAGAGAGGCCAATGCAGCCGATGCAGATGCAGCGTGATGCTTGTTGGTAATAAAATTGGTGCTTAAACGAATCCACTCACAGCCATTTAGCAATATCAGACATGGCTGTAAAATTAACAGAGCAACACAGTCCCAGCAGAGAGCCAACGATCCGCCATCGACCAAAGGACACACGGAGAGAATTTAGCTTTAAGAAAGTCAGGTTCAAATTGAAGAGAAAATCCAAGACAAACTAAACTCTTACTTATTAGAATTCGATAAAGTGACCGAGAATGTTTCTTTAATTGACCATACCGATCCTTTTATGGGTATCTGGATCGCTTCTTTTTTATTTAAACCATTTAATAATATCCTTATTTTTGTAAATTTAATGTATTAAAGGTTTAAGTTATTTAATTTCAATTTTTAAGCTACTACTATTTGTAAATGAAGCTCTATTTGTGCGTGTCGTTGAGTACACCGATGGCTATTAAAATCTTTATTAAAGCCTTCACTGGTTCGAGCGATCAATAACTTATTATTGTGCTTTTACTGCCACAGCCACTAAATACTCTCGTTTTCAAGGCCCTGTATTTTTCTCTGTGCAGCTACTTTCAGCCAGAGACTTGCAACAGGGAAACGGCCTCGAGTCCCGACCATGCAATTATTTCCTCTCCTCGCTGCAGTTGCAGCAGTTGTTGTTGTCGTTGTCGCTGCCCCGCGTTAATGATGCAGCGCAGGAGGAGGAGCGGGCAGCCGGAGGACTCTGGTGGCCTGCAAAATGGCAGACTGGTTCTCCGGGAAGCAAAGCAGCGACCAGCCATTGCGTCTCCAGCATCCAAGCCCCCAAAAAAACACTTAGCAACACCCACTTTTCGGATCACGACAAGCGCTCGCTGGGTGCAATGCGAATCCGAATCCGAATCCGACGGGTGCAGTGGAAAAGAGTCTCACTCTGCAGGCTTAAACTCAATACATTTCGGGTACAGTGGATTAAAATTAATTTAAAACTTGCTTTTAGTTAAAATTGTATACTAACAAATTATATTTGTAAATTTTGCGAACACAACTAATTAAGTAAGAACAACAACTCTTGACCACCTTTTATCAGGTCTTTAATAATTAATTTAACATAATTTATAGCACCCAATAATCACTGTTACTTTTGAAGAAGTGCTCAGAAATGTTTTGATTACCAATGAACTTCTCCTCTGATGGCAGCAGCGCCGAGTAAACTGCTGTATTGAGATTTTGTAAATTCTGACAAGCCAGGAAGAAATCGAAGATCGAAGGGGCTGAAGCAACGAAAAGCTGTGCTGGCCACATGATCGACTGTTGCACGATCGCATTAATTTATTAATTTAATGGCAAAAACGTTATGGCCACAAATCGAGGTGGACGAGGGAGCAGGAGCAGGAGGGAGTGTGAGGCATTTACCCAGGGGCGCACACACACGGGGCGTTTCTAACAATTTTATGCCAGATGAGCGCCTAAGTGATCGCGATCGGGCGCGCTGGCCTGTCGTATCCCATTGCCTGCCACGATCGGTGGAAGGACCTGCTTCCCATGCCCATGATTTGATGCACTCAAAGAAAAAATAGTTTACTAAACATGAAGGAATATAGAAATAAGAATAATATTAAGTGGAAAATATAAACAATAAACTAAGTTACCTTCTTAAAATCAAATAAGTTTTACAGAAAATAGCTGAACATCTTTAAAGTTTAATTCACAGAAGCTTGTTCCTTCTTAGAGACATATTTTTCCGAGTGTCCATCATCCGTGGATATGTTTCTTGCCATCCATCTGGGTCCAGCGACTGAGCAACGTGCGTCCACTTAAGCCGCAGACAATCTTCATTATGGCCCAACTGCGGGGCAAACACACAGCTGCAAGAGCTGGAGGAGCCCCGCTCACGATTGGGAGATACAATCCCATCCTTCAGTGCCAGCCCCAGTTCAACTCCAGTCCCCGATCCCACTCCCACTCCCACTACCACTCTGTTGGACCTCGCCAGGTGAGGTGTTTATTAAGGTGTAATGCAATTTTTCATATTTCACTCGGTTTCGCTTCGCATTGCTTCGCTTTCTTGGAGCTGCGGCGTGGGCGGAGCAACTGGAAAATTGCAATAATATGGCCTGTGTATCTTTCTTTCTTCTGGCCAAAACAGCAAATAAAATGGATGCACAATGCAAGCCACCGAAAGGATCCGAGGAGCGGCCAGCAGCGGCAGGAGCCGGACCAGGAGCAGGGGCAAAAAGTGTGGCAACATGTTTGAGGTTTTCGCTTTTCCGACATAAATAATGGCCATAAATTGAGCATGGCCGGAGCTAAAAATTCAGTATTTATAGCCAAATGATAAAAATAAGATTTATTAACATTTTGCTGCTCCCCTCCATCGCACACTCACTCACACACACACCCTCATCCCCGCGGGAAAAAGAGAGAGAGATTCAGGATGACCTGGCGGGGGATGGAGATGGGCAACCGGGACCGGAGCCAACGCCGCGCGAGAACATCCGTTTCGTTTCGCCGTGCGGATGATCCTGTGCTCGTGGGTGGAGTCCCTCCTCCATTCACACATTCAACTGCTGAGGCTCCTGTGTGCAGTCCAGAGGAAAAAAATTAACGCTCCACCAGCACTTAGAGGACGGAATGGGGACCAGGGAGCAGAGATCCAGGCAACTAATTAGCTTTTAGCCTCTGCTAATTCATAAGAATCCATTGGAAGAAATGGCACTGAGAAAAAGCCAGTCATACGCCATTGATCTTAATAATATGTCAATAAAATGGACAAGTTTTGATTATGATTATTAATCAGCGATAAATAATTGTCGACAATAATCATTTAATTTTTGAAAATTTTTTTAAGGCAATAATGTAATATTTTTGACATCAGAAATAAAAATTTCGTTCGAAACAATAATCATAATGAATAAAAATGAATTTCTCTCGGTGATTGTCACAAAAATTTGCTTTGAATGGGTAGCAAGGCAGTTGCATAAGAATCGTCCTGGCAGCTGGAGCTCATTAGCAGTTAGTGAAACGGCCAAAGAAATGCATTATGCTCCCAAAAGCTCCTCCCTAATGATGGTTATTCATAGCATTCCAAATTCAGCAGGCGCAATTTTAAAGCAGCGATATTTCGGGTAGAATGGACGACTTTCCCATGCCAAATTTGGCGGGTTGCAATTAGGGGAACCACCGCAGCACCGCCTGCAGCAGAGTGGCCGAGTGCCGTGAGTCCGGCTCAGCTGAGTGCTCCAATAACGAGAAATGTCCCAGGGAGCCCAAGGAGCCAAAGGAGCTGAAGGAGCAGCGGATTGGAGACGCACACGCTGGCTGATTTTAATCAAATTCACAGCATTGTTTGCCTGTCAAGCAGCCAGCGGGGCGATTATCACAGGCGCAGGGCGCAGGACGAGCCGGCATCTGGATGGAGGAGTGGACAACAAGGCGAATGTCTGTCCGATGTATATTTTTCTTATACATTTTTTTGCCTTCTGCCTTTACTGCTGGCGAATTCCGAGCGCATTTTGTACGACACCACAGGCAAAACCACAAACAAGAGCCATAAAGCTGGTCTGCCCCACATTCTTGGCGGGCATGAAAGCGCGTGATCACGCCACCGACCCGCACACCCCACACAACACACACCCCACCCACCTGGGGAAGTGCCTTATTTTATTATATATTTTGTTTTTTTTTTGTGCTCGCCTTTATCTTGTAGCTCTCTTCAACCTGTATAAAACTCATGAATATCATTAAAAATCTCGGCTGCCCACTCGTAAAATTATTGTAATAACAATAAATGCGCTGACATGCGATGTTCAGATTTCGAAAATGGTAATTGAAGAGCGACGTAAATCAAGTTGGCCATGTTAGCAGATATAGCCAATAGAGATATTACTTTTACGAGATTTACCCAGATATCACATAGAAATCTAAATGTATAGTTCTTTTAAAACAGAAACACTATTCCATTGATTACAAAGAAATTGTAAAAATATCTGATATACAGTATTTGAATTCAAAATCTTCTCTAAGATTATGGTTTGGAATAAGAAATTAAAAAGTTGTAAACATAAAATATGTAAATAATTGTACTAAAAACTGATTGTATATGATTATGAAATTAAATGTAAATTTTTTTTAGGTCAAACTAGTAAACTAAGTAAACTATGTAGGGACAACATGGCCCCAATCAGGACTCTTAATTAAATGTGTGATGTTAAGTGTCGCATAACTTCTAATAAATAATTATTTTGTCCTTAAGTTTGAATACTTATTACTCCAGTGCGTATACGTAACGTTATGGAATTTCATATAAAGGCCAAAAAAGAATGATTGGATTACAAGCTGTGATTCAGGTCTACATTCAGCGTAAAATATGCGACGCATTGTCCCTTTCCCTCTTCTGCGGCCTTCTGATCCCTATTTTATCTTCCCAAAAATATAAATATTCATTTGTACAAACTATTGATGCTAGAAATAAAACTTTATCAGATTTTAGTTAACAAATTATTTACTGCTACTACTATTAAAAATCCCCATTACCAAATCCTATCCAACATTTAAACCATTTAAAAGAATTAGAATCCCATCATATCGTTAATATGTTTTAAAAATAACGGATAGGTAATGTAAAAATGCCACCCTGGCAAATTTATTCTGTCTGGCAGCACCTCGCCGTTTAGCATTCCAGTATTAAAAATACCAAATCATACTTTACGTCACTTTACGCCAAACAGATCCTTACGTAGCTTGATTACGTTTTTCTTAAATTAGGTGTGACCTGTTTAAATGAAAGTGTTTAATTTGAACCTAATAAAATGTTTAATAATTTTAGGAAAGCTTAGTATCCACTTCCAAATTTTGTCACGCAGCGCAAAAATGTTTATTCTTTTGAAGTGTGACCGCTCTTTATATTCGTTGTTCGGCATTTATTGAGCGCCAATGATGCGGTCATACTTTGTTGACAACCGGCAATATTTGAAACAACACACACGTTCGTCTTTTTATGATTTGTTTTAGATTAAGCTATTGGCTAGCGTTCTGGTGGCTGCGCCTGCCTTGGACAACTCCTAGTACATGTCCAAGGAACTCGGATAATTGTATATGGGCTCTTTTAGGCAAGGGTGGGATCCGTTCAGGGAGAAACATGATGGCACCAGTGGCCATACCCATGGAGTAGTAGCTGGATTTCCTGAGCCAGTTCCATAACGAGATGCAATAATGGTCAATTTTCCCTTCGATGGTCCTGCATCCTTATTTTTAATTTTACTCTTAGTCCCAGGTCTTTTAATGCAAATTAATATAATTTGCCAATACCCAAAATATTGTATTTTCCTCTACCAAATCAATTATGACTGTGTTCGCTCTTTTAATTCGACTTTTCACGCATTTTTGTTCATGGCGGGACCCATAGTTTGAAATATGTGAAGGGCAGAGCGAGAGGCAAACATTGGTGACAGCCAGTTTTATTAAAATTTTTATTCTTTTTCGCTACGCGTTATGGAAATACTAAATTCGCGCCATCAAATAATC
>VNJV01009669.1:0-12413 GCA_008042635.1 Drosophila nikananu | reverse complement strand
TCAAAAAACCACTGAAGAAGTTCGCGATTTTTGATCCAAAAATGTGCCCATTTTTTTCAATAAAATGAAAGGGGTTACATCGTCAAAATTGTCAAAAATTGGCCAAAAATTATAAATCGAGTTTTGAATGCAGAAAAGTTTTCCTTGAAAACCCAAGAAGAAAAAACCAAACCAGACTGAAATCCGTTGAGTTAAAGCAAAGTTATTATCAAAAAACCACTGAAGAAGTTCGCGATTTTTGATCCAAAAATGTGCCCATTTTTTTCAATAAAATGAAAGGGGTTACATCGTCAAAATTGTCAAAAATTGGCCAAAAATTAGAAATTGAGTTTTGAATGCAGAAAAGTTCTCCTTGAAAAACCAAGAAGAAAAAACCAAACCAGACTGAAATCCGTTGAGTTTAAGCAAAGTTACGAGCAAAAAACCACTGAAAAAGTTCTCAACTTTTGAGCCAAAAATTTACCCATTTTTTTCAAATTGGCAAAAAATCAGAAATCGAGTTTTGAATGCAGAAAAGTTCTCCTTGAAAAACCAAGAAGAAAAAACCAAACCAGACTGAAATCCGTTGAGTTAAAGCAAAGTTATGTTCAAAAAACCACTGAAGAAGTTCGCGATTTTTGATCCAAAAATGTGCCCATTTTTTTCAATAAAATGAAAGGGGTTACATCGTCAAAATTGTCAAAAATTGGCCAAAAATTAGAAATCGAGTTTTGAATGCAGAAAAGTTCTCCTTGAAAAATCAAGAAGAAAAAAACAAACCAGACTCAAATCGGTTGAGTTTAAGCCAAGTTATGACCAAAAAACCCTTTAAAGTGTTAGTGATTTAGTATCTTTTTCATATTATTGAAGTATTGGAAGTATTTTACAAATATATAAAGGAGAAAGGGATTCCTGAAACTACGTACATTCTGATTCAAAATTTCCACAAAATAATCAGTTATAATCAGGCCCCCGCCTTGTCACATGAAATTGATAATTAATTAGCAAATAAGTTGCATCAATTGGACTAACATTGTGACAGCGAAATTCGCCAGTCTCTTGTTTATTTATTTTGTTCAGATTATTTATGGCGGTCAGGCGAGTGCTGTTGCTGAATGATAAGATAACCAAACTGCCAGACGTTTTATGTTTTTCGATTAAGCTTTCGTATTTTTATAGGCATTATTTATACTATATTTAGTCAGACTCTTGCAACGCAATGAAGGGTTCTTTTCCAATCCTATAAATGATATACATATGTATCAATAATAGATCAGCATAAACAGTCGAGTCGATCTAGCCGAGTCGGCATCCCGGAGTTATCTTCCTTTTCTGTTTTTTTATTACTTTTATTAATACATATTACATATCATTCATTGGACAATAATTTTCCATCCAGCTGTTTGTTCGGTTTATCAACTGCGGAAAAGACGCCCCTCTCTGTGACCTGCCCCCAAAAAATGACAAATGAATAAATTTTAAAGCGTAATACATAAAGCGTCGTACATTGATATTTACATCGATTTTTCGGGCCCTTAAATAATTAAAAATAAGGTATATCCTTGGCTGCATGTAAAATTGTTATGTGACCTTTCAAGAGAAGTTGTAAAATACGTTTTGGTTATAGTTTATATAGCTAACCAGGTTATTTTATTAAATAACTATAAAGATGGTTCTTGAGTTCAGGAATATAAAACGTTCACATTGCCTGCTTTGATTTTCGGGGCTCTGACCTTTAAACAATGTTTTCAAAAAAATGCATTTGCCATCTTGCTCAACTGGAAATGTCCTTGAACTTTGATCCATCGGCAAGAAAACTTGGCCACGCAGCCAAAATGTATGAAAAAACCGGCTAAATATATATAATTCTTGTGAGATTTTAAACGTACCAGTCGCTCATAAGTTTACACTCAGAAATTAGTTTTCTGTATTTCTGGCATATTTATCTTTGTGTATTGCAAATATTTGTTCAGATATATATACAGTTCTAGCAAGAAGACACCCTCTCCTGTTTCGCAGCCCAACAGTTGTCCATTTATATCAAATTTAATTGATTTGACACCAGGGAGGAGTGAGAAGGTTTTGTTTCGTAATAATTCCCCACAAATTAATTTCTTTGATTCAGATTTTGCTGCTACTTAATGCACATTATTTTGGCATTAATATGCGTTCGTTTCGATTCGTTTGTTTTAATTTTTAAATGGGCAAAAACTGCGACGTCACAGAGCAGCAACATGCGACATTAGTCACGCCAAGGCTGAAAAAGAAACTACATTTTCAGCGACCTTTTGGGGGGTTGTGTGCTATTCGGTATTTCCAATTCTATATCCCCGTCAGAACGCAATTGGGAAATCGGTGTGTGTAAATGCAAGGCGCAGTGCAATTATAATTATTTAAAGAATGAACATTTTTGCCAAATTATTTGCATCGAAATATTATTAGAAATGTATCTACTATATATCGAGGGAGCCCATGAAAAAATATGATCATTTTTATCATCAATATTTCATGTTGTGATGTTCTTTTTGATCTTGTTGATTATTAATTCAATATTTCATCTTCTCTTCGTGTGTTTTACCTACTAAAATGATTGTGGTTTATCTTGTATAATTTTAAAATTAGATTTTATATTTGAGCTTTTTGTGTATTTTTCTTTTTCCAAAAGAAATTTTGGAATCGTATCACATCTCTTAATGCTGAAAGTCAAGAAGTTAGCTTCGTTTTTGTTTATTGCTCGAGTCAAAGTCTCGCAATTCGATCCCCTTTAATATTCAGTCTTTTTGCCATTTGAGATTTGTTGAAAACAAAAATATTTTCCCCCAGAACGAGTTGGGGCTCTGTTTGTGTCATTAAACCAACCGACTGACTGAGTAAACAAAAATCGAAAACAGCCACAGCAGCAGAAGAATATTCCCCCGACTGAAATTGAAAGCGAAAATATTAGGTATTGTTTAGAGGATTAAATAATGTTTACATATCTTGGGCGCTGATAGTGATCGATCAGCGATCGGTTATAGAGCTGAGAGTTCCCAGACACACGGCTGTAATTCCGAGAGGGCCAAGTAAGGCAAACCAGGCACACTTGTTAGCCATTTTCTGTGGGCCAAAACACCTGCTACGCCCCCTTTAGTGTTCCCGAGACGCAGCCGCATTGACGCAATTGAAAAGAATAACAAAATTGTTTACTTGGCGCCGCCAGCCGCTTCGCAAATACTACTCATAACTTGGCTTATTATTAACAACAAATTCTGGGCAGTGATTTTGGGCTTTTGTTCAGTTTTCCACCTGAAAATTTCTGGGTTTATTCCTTTATTTCGGTTTAAAATCAAATTTTTTTTGGAATAACAATAATTTTGGTAAAATTATTTAGGTGCTAACTTTTTTATGGCATTAAATTTACAAACGAAATCAGTATGAGGTTTCTATAATATTTGTAAAGTTTTTGTTGAGGGATTTCAAGTATGTTGAAATGCTAGAAATACATATGTATGTCAAACTTATGATTTAGATTCTCGTGAATAACTTGTTTTTTCTGAAAACTGATAAAGCAATGAAGTCATCATCCATAATTATATGTGCATACTACAGTTTTATGAGTCATAAGAGCTTGAAAATAAGTTATTTAATAAAGGAAATATTAACTAGATCAATTTTTTCATAACATTTATTATAATTAATTGTTGGTAAGACTGCTAAAAGGGTATGCCAAACTTCGTTAAGGCTTATTTCCATTTCTTGGCGCCTTCATTTCGTCTCGAACTTGCAATTCACACGTCGAATAGCATTTTGTTTTGGTTTTTGCGAATAGCATTCCTCTAAATTCTATTTACCAAAACACAGAGTCCATAACCTAGGCAAAAGGTTTTAGTATAATTAGAGGGAATCCCTCGCTTCGATATCAAAGCTCACCTTGGAGAGCTCTTAACCCTGATTTCCTTATCTACCCACCATTAAATTAAGGTTGATCTTTTTATGGGCCCACCGCAAATGCACCGAAATCCGGGCAAATACTCTTTAAATATTTATATAATTCGTACAATTATAGACTGGCTGTGGATCGTGGCAAATATTTTTAGCATTGTCGTCGCTGCTGCGGCGCAATTTCAGTTTCATTTCCGATATCGGTCTCTTTAAAAAAGAAAATAAATCCCCAATTTTAAAGAATAAAATCGCATCTGTAAGTATGTATTTTATGTGGGGCACACGAGCTCGGTCCTCTTCTTATTTGCCCGGTTTGGGGCGTGTGCTATTGACATTGTATTGCCATTTGGTCATGAATTCGCTGTTCGACGTCGTTTGACGGCATCGTCTGGCGGAGAATCTCTTTTGGCTGACTGTTCCGTTTGTCTGGCTGTCGGCACTCGAGCAAAGAATTTCTGCATCTCAAGGCTCGCTCGCGATCTGGTTAGATATATCTACAAATTGTACCCCTTGAAGTCTTTAAACTGGGTGAAGGATACAGATGAAAGTGCAGTCGTGCCTCCCGTTGTTCTCATTTATCTTAGATCCTGCTTATAGGCAAAGATAATAATAATAAATAATGCTATATATTTTTGATTTAAAGCAAAAAAGTACATTCAGGGATACCAAAACAAATTCTACATTTGTTTCTCCAACTGTTTAACCATCCTTTAACTGTAACACAGTTACTATGAGTGGTTCTGTAGCGTTTATATCTCCCTAAACTCTAATCTTACCATTTAAATTAAAACGTGAGATCCCAAATGTAAGTAAAAATTGAGAGTAGTGACCCATAATTATCTGTTGAGTGTTCGGGAGCAGTGCCCGGCAAGGGTTTTCTATTGGAGAAACGTGGCAACCGGGCCAGAAACACAGGCAAAGCATATTTATCATCGGATGCCGGCAATTGTGATTTGGCAAATGGCCAGAGGAACACAGACATTCCGCCCACAAACAGCTGGGAATGCGAATGCAGCGATTTGGCGTGGTCAGTGCCAGGGATTGGATTTGTGGTAACTATTTCGATTGGCCCTGAAACCACGTCTTTGTCAGGGGCGTTCAGCATTCCCGGGCATTTTGAATTTTCCCCTGGTTCCTCAAATTTTCCGACTTTCCCCACCGAATGCGGAAGTGTAGCCGCCGACGATGTGGTCATTGTAGCGCCATCGTTGGCATCTTTGATCACGGCATCAACTCGTGGCCATTGTTCCGGTAACCGATGACGTCGCAACGTCGCTCCCCCCAAAGAAAGATTCTCTCTCGTTTGTGTTCTAATCAAAGACACGAATACGAATCGTATTTGCATAGATATCTCAGGAAATGCTTGGCATAGTCCGAAAAGTAAAATTTGCAGAATTGGGGGAATTCTTTTCTCACCAAAGAGAAAGAGGCGTCAAAGAATCGAATACTTTTGGCTAGCTTACTTGCTATAAGTGGCTTTTCAATGTCAGGGTCGGTTGAATAGAGACCTGTAGCAGTCTTCGCCTACTTACTACTTGTATTTAATGCTGAAATGCTACAGAAATGCTAAGATGCCATGTCAACGGCTTGCCCGCTAAAAATAAACAATTTTGTATTCAAAAAGAAATTAATAAAAATTTATTTTAGAAAGTGCCAAGCAATTCGAATATCTGCAAAGGCTTTGTATAAATTGAGAATTAGTTTTTAAAAGTGAATGAAATTCAATGGGAAGAATTCCCAATTATGGGAATTTTGGTAATTAACTCATGTAAAACCTATATTGTTTTTTTGCAATTAGTATTCATATTTTTCCCCTTGTAAATCCCCTCTTTTTAATATAAGAAAGGATTTCAATTACTTTACTTGATACCCCATGATTCATTGAATTATCAACAAAAAATCTGTTCTGCTTTGGCTAGAGGTAGTTTCGAATTGGCTTTAATTAATTCAAGTCAATTGGATCGCTGACTAATGGAAATCAGCTGATAAACTCAATTTATTTGCCGCGTGTGATTCATTACTATTGGCCAAACAAGTAGGTAAACGACGTTTAAAGACGGGGGCAATCTTTCCTATTGTTGTCGAGCAATTCCAGCTTGTTGTTGGTGCAGCTGTTTGTCGTTTTCAATTAAGCTGAGCAACTGGCGCGTGTTTTCAATAATACCTACTATCGATACAGATACAGATACATTGCACCAGCAGACAGCCAGGCACGCAGTGGAACGATCAGAAAAGCATCTGAAAGCACGCCGAAATCGCTTCCTGGCACGCACTTGCTCTACCGCCCTCTGCTCTCTGCAAGGATAAGCCACTAATGCAGGCCCAAGGCTTACCAACATGTCCTTGCGAAGGCAAAAAAAAAATCGATGCTGCACCTGCAGGCGAGCCGCAAGGTTGCCCAGCATTCCGTTAGATAAATCAACTCGTAGATTTCAGTAATTACTTGCAATTTAATTGGTACCTTAAGTCCAAGTGAAATCTCCGAAGTGATTGATGTTAATGTGGCGGCAACACCTCCTTAATTTCATTGCCCACCGGCTGAGTGACAGCTTCCCTTTTGCCTGTCACCCAAATTGGCCCACTCTTACCGAGCATCCGGATGAGTAAGCCATTGCCAGCGACAGCGGAACAAGCCCCAAAAATATATACACAAACATCAGAATTCATATATGTACATCATATATTTGCCCAGCAATAACATACGTGAATATATATACGTTGTGAAATCTGCCACAGAAAACGGACGATAAAATGTTTACTAAAGTAAATTTGGATTTCAAAGAGCATTAAAGCGATCAGAAATTTAATTAATGACAGATTCCTAATAGGAATTTAGATGGGCTTGAGTGCCAAACACACACGTGTGCCATAAATAAGAAATGATTGTTAGTCAAGCATCTGGGAGCTAATTATCACGAATCTTAAAATTTTGTAGGGAAAATTCATAGATGTGAAAGCTTACTTACTTAACTTTGTCCTTAATTTATTACCCATTCCGGTCATCCTCGTCCCCCTTTCAAGTTACAATAGAATACATAAATGCATGTCATAGAAGGGAAGTGGCCTCGCCTTTTGGACTGCATTCAAAGTCAATGTCAAGGATGTGTGCGAGCTTCCTAGAACAATGGCAGAGGCGAGGCGACAAGCGATGCGGCTTGTGGCGCCCACTTGCCCACTTATTATCCTAGGCCTTGGCAGTGGCCTTCCCATCCGAGACCGTGAGCGGGACCAAGAGCTCTCCTCTGAATAAATTATTCATGGGCGCAGCACTCTATGGGATGGGGGCAGAATTTCAGGCCAACTGGCAGGCATAACTCTTATCGGATATGGATGGGTTTCCCTGTGGCCGATGGAGGAGGAGGAGGAGGAGCAGGGCCTATCTCGACAAGTTTATCACCCATTTTGGCTTCTGACTGATGTAAAAATACCCGAGTGTTGCGTCACTTTTGCCATTTTCCCATCGAAAACAAAACCTTTTGACTGGTATTTCGGGATGTGTGGATGTGCCGGAAAAATATAGAGCGAGTTGAAGCTCACGCGATTTTATATTCTTTGTGCTCTGGTTTATTACCTTCTAAGTAATTCCCAAAATACCTACCTACCAGCGACGACGTCGCCGGCAAACACTTTCGATAATGGCAAACTATGTGCAGTAAGTGTAATTGTATATCTGTATCTTTTGGTTTCGTGTTACGTGCCAGACACTTGTTTCTCCGAGTGCTGGGAAAGTTCTAGAGGCTAGAGCCTAGAGCTACAGCCAAATTCTTCAGTGAAAGTTGGGGGGCCATAAAACATTGAATCGAAGTGGAATTCCTGACACCTGCTGATACAATCGCAGACCTGCTTGACTCTCAGTTGCATTATCGGACATTTCTGGCTCCAAGAATATAATCTTTTTAGAATACTGATGTCATTTAAAGTAAAGACTTACGCACAGTGTCTAGACAGATACTCATGACTGATTTCCGCCATTGACAAGATTAAAGGATCTTTCGACTGTTTTCAGGATAACTCCAAAACCATTAATTCCCAGCATTCCAAATAAGCAAAGCAAGCTACATAGTAGTACAGTTGAAATATAATCTCTGATAATCCATCAATGGCTGCCACTTGAGGAGCAGTTAAGAACCTTAATCTCTCCCTGATTCCCGCAAGTCAAGAGCTTCCAGCCGATTGAACCTATAGATACCATTATTATGACCATTATGGAATGGAAAATTCTGCGATAAGATGTGAACGATAACGGCAAACGGAAGGTTTGTCAACAAAAGAGCAGCTGTTGGCCATTGGCCACTCCTCCTTCTTCTCCTCAACCGTATGTTGTGTTTTCCGTTTTTTGCCTTGGTAATTTAATTAGGCCGTTCTCCATTCATGAGTCCCAATTATGCGGAAATCGCCCGAGAGCCCGGTTCTCTCTCAGAGCCAAAAACACTATATATGGACGCTTCCGTCAACAAATATTTGCGCCGGATTTTATATACCTTAGCAGCGGGTGTTATGGATTTTAGTCAGTAGGTTGCACCGTAGTGAAAGATACATTTTCGAGCTTGTATAAGTATCTTTTGAGCTTTAACAGGCGAAACGATCTTGCCCTGTCTTTTGATTACTAGACAATCTAGCCCTTTTTCCAGGTCCATATATGAATTTCTATTACAGGTACTATTCTATATATGTATCATCTATAGAAACGGATAGGTCACACTGCCACTAGCAAAGGGTAGACGAGCTTCGGCATCCCAAAGTTAGCTTTAATGTTTTTTATACGACAAACAGTGGGCAGCCGGCGGAGATTAAGAGGAAAAAACAGTTTGCTTAAGAGATTTCCCATTGTTTATTGTGGTCTGTCACAATTAAATTGGTTTCTTGGAATCCCTAGATTGGATTTCCCAGCTTAGAAGCTATAGCGGGTGTGCTCTATTTATAGCGAAGTATCTGTTAGTAACAATCGAGCCAGGACACTGATACAGGGCTAAAAACCCCAAGAGCTGGGCTCAATGTCGTGTCCTAAGACAATTTGTCATCATCCCAATTCAAAATCCCAGGAAAATCACTCGGAAAATAAGAAAATGAACTTGTGGGCTTCGAAAAGAACACGACACATGGCCTCTCTTCCAAAGAAAGGGTGCGCGGCGGAGAGCGTGAGAGAGCTGCTACACTTTGAGAAATTTTTTTCGTATTTAAATAATTTACAAGGATGTAAAAAAATATATACAACGGCCATTCTTACTACATACAGTAAAACAGAAAACAAACAAAAATTATTCTTGGGACAGTATTACTTTCTTATAGCAACTGCTGTTTTGTAGCACGTTTATCTCATTAAGGCTTGTTGGGTAAAATTTTTTGAGAAAACTATTCTGAGTGTACGCGCTCTCTGAAAAAGTATCTGGAGAGTGATGAAGCTTAGCTAGTTGACTCTTTCGCACACACACAGTCGCCCGTTGTTTGGGCGAACAAGTGCTGCAGAGCCGACCAGAGCGAGCAGCGGGAGCAAAAATGAGAGACATAGAGAGCAGCTATTGCGCTCTCCTCTCTCGGTTCATTCTTGAATTAAAATAAAAGCCAAATTTGACGGGGAAAACGCTAAAGTGGCAGCCTTCCTCAGTGGAAACCTATAAATACAAGAGCCCAGAGAGCCATTTTACAAAACGGGAAAATCGGACGCGCGCTCTGCAAAACAAAGGAAAAGTGAAAAAGTGTGTGACAAAGTGCAAAATAAGCCACAAAACGCGCATGTGAGAAATCAAATTTAATTGAGAAGCATAAATTTGTATACATATCAAAGCACCCACATACGCGTGTGTGTGTGCGAGTGCCAGTGCTTGTGAGATTTTCACCGTGGAAAATGCAAAGTGAATGAAAAACCCAGCCTACGACAGCCAGCGAATTGGAAAAGAGTAACTCGCATTGGGGACACGCAGAGGTGTCTCGAAAAAGGTAAATTTGTTACTCAGAAACGACGCCAGAAAGCGATTAGCGATTTTTGAGTTTCTTTGTGTGAGTGTGTAATTTTGGCGTACGTGTGGCGCGAGAGGAGCGTGTGTGTGAATTTTATTTAATTTTTTTTCGTGTATGTACTGTAAAAATAGCTGAGGAAGAGAGAGAGAGTGAGAGGGCGAGTACTCCTCTCTTTTAGTCGAGAGAGGAAACTGCGACGTCACCGTTCACGCAGAGCCAGTTCAAGTGGCGTTTCTTTCTTTCATTCCTATTTTATGGTGCTTCTTTCTTCTCCTGCTTCTCCTTGCCTGTGGCTATCATCTCTGTTTTGTGGTTAATCTTTTGTTTTGAATACGTTTTATCTGCGTCTGCTCGGGTGCAAGAGTGTGAGTGAGAAGCTGATATTCTGCTAACTTCTCTTTTTGGTTTTGGTTTATTTTTTGCTGTTTTTTGTTTTTTGCGAGCACGTAATTCCCATAGATATCGAACGCACAGCTGCTTTTTGTTTTGATACGTTAAACTATAGTCAACCTGCTGCACGATGCGAATTTTTTGGTTAAAAAACCAAAAGAAACAATTACAGAAAAACTGGTTTCAGGTGACGTGTGTTCAAACCAAAAAAACAAGCGAATATCTGGGTGTTAAAGTTGTAAAATTCCCAGCTGAAACAAGTAGTAAACTTTTCCATTACACTGAGAGTTTAGCAATGACTAAGTGCAGTTTTTTATTGTTCACGCGGAGTGTGTATTTAAGTCTCAAGTGTCCATTTGGCTTGAGTTTTAATCGCATTTGTTTGTCGCAAGATTTAGATTTCGTTTCTCTTACGGCTTTTGTTGTTTTCCCTTTCTTTGATAACTGTTGTTTTTCGTCACCTATTTAGTCACGGGGCGCTTCGACTTATAAGTTATATCAGGGCTTATAAAATAAATTTAGTTTCTACCAGTAAATTTGCAGGGGAAAATAAATGTAATTATTTTTACATAAGTACATATATTTAATCTTAAAAATGCAAACCCAAAAATAGGTATTTATAACTAACATTTGGATTACTTTTTATAAATAGTCAAAACAATTGTAATTTCATTATTTATTTGTTTTGTATTTATTGCTGGGGGGATTTCCTTCCATTTGCTCATTTAGCTGCGCCACTTGTGCGACTTTTGTTTTTGTTGCCAGGCAGCCAGCAAAAATTGAGCTTCAGCCCGATTATTACTAGAATTACTGGGATTGCTGGCAGAGCCTTATCAGTGGGCAGAGTTCACTATAGATGAGAGGGAGGTACGGGGTCCAAACAAACAAAGGCAGGCCTCCTTTTTGTGGGCTGCGCCACTCATTTGAATGCCAGTCCGCGGAGCTAGTAAAAAAAAAAAGCGAAAAAAGTAACAAACGGCAATAATTCCGCCTCGTTTCGCTTTGCTTCCTACTTCATTTGCAAATCGCAAATTGGAAATTGCAAATTCAGTGAGTTCACTTCGCTTGGCAGGCAACCAAAAGCCAAACAAACCGAGTATGTTTACTTGCCGAGTTCAATTTCCCCACTCGATATTTGTATCAAGTATGTATCTTTGTATCTATGTATCCCCTTGCATGTGTAACTCCTATTTCTCAGGCAGGAGAATTCTTAAGTCACAGTTTATGCATTGTAATTAATATTTTTACTTGTAGCTGGGGGAAACTGATTTACAAATGTGAGAAAATAAGTGTGATTGCTTTTTATTTGTATCATTTATTATCAGAATCTTATATGATAATATAAAAAGTTTTTAAGAACTCAACATGTTCTAATAACTTACTACTTTTATTACCTTTTGATTTCGAAAACAAGAAAAATTCCTGGATTAAGGAATTCGTTTTCTCTGCTCCCATCTTTATCTTTTGTTCCCTACCATTAAAAAAACTTTAAAGCCATAATGGGAAGTTTTAAATTAAAAAAATGATTTATTTTATTTAAGCTCCGAAATAAACAGATTTCATTTAAAGTTCCCCTTGCCAAAACCAGATTTAAATGGATTGGGAACCAGTCACAATATCCACTGCAGGCGAATTCGATCGCTGAAATTTCAAACAGCAAAACACATTTGTTAGTATGTAAATGAAATTGAGCTAATCAATGTTTGTTTAGCTAGCAATTCACACTCTTTTCCTTTGTGTTTCTTTCTTTTTGCTGTCTGGCTCTGTCGCCGTGTTGCCAAATTCAACGGATCGGTGCTAAAGTGAGGCGCTCTTTCTGAATTATTTGTAAGCTCTATATATCGAGTGCGTAATAGGTAATGTATCTTTTGTGTCGATTACCTTTTGTTGTCCCAGCTGGCAGGGAATGTGTGTTGTGCCATTGTTTGAATTTCAGAAACCAGCTGACAGCTGATTTGCCTATTTACCTCTGCCGTACTCCTCCCCACTTTGTTTTGATTTAGATTCAAAATTCAGATTGATTTAGCTTTACTCTGGACAAAGTCGCACCGTGAGACCAAGTTCCTTTGGCGCAGTTGCAGCTGTTTGGGCTTCAGTCCCAGTTCCGTTCTCTGTCTGCTTTATTCGCTGTCGTTGACCCACTTTCAGTACAACACCTTATGTAC
>VNJV01009668.1:0-23554 GCA_008042635.1 Drosophila nikananu | reverse complement strand
TTTTAGCCTAATTTATTTACCATTAACCAAAAAAAACAAATCATAAAATCAATTAAAACTAAGAACTTAAGTTAAGTTACTTAACAAAACAAATTTGTTCAAAAATGATTTTTACCAAACTATCTTTCGTGGACTAAAACGGAGTATAGCTCTAATTTGAGGCTACATTAACTTACTATTTTTATTTATTAATTGGTCCAATTGAGTTATAATACATACTTTTCAGTTTAAAATTTTTAGCCTAATTTATTTACCATTAACCAAAAAAAACAAATCATAAAATCAATTAAAACTAAGAACTTAAGTTAAGTTACTTAACAAAACAAATTTGTTCAAAAATGATTTTTACCAAACTATCTTTCGTGGACTAAAACGGAGTATAGCTCTAATTTGAGGCTACATTAACTTACTATTTTTATTTATTAATTGGTCCAATTGAGTTATAATACATACTTTTCAGTTTAAAATTTTTAGCCTAATTTATTTACCATTAACCAAAAAAAACAAATCATAAAATCAATTAAAACTAAGAACTTAAGTTAAGTTACTTAACAAAACAAATTTGTTCAAAAATGATTTTTACCAAACTATCTTTCGTGGACTAAAACGGAGTATAGCTCTAATTTGAGGCTACATTAACTTACTATTTTTATTTATTAATTGGTCCNTGCCTCAACTGTTGGAAAATATTTCAGTTTAGAATTTTTAGCCTAATTTATTTACCATTAACCAAAAAAAACAAATCATAAAATCAATTAAAACTAAGAACTTAAGTTAAGTTACTTAACAAAACAAATTTGTTCAAAAATGATTTTTACCAAACTATCTTTCGTGGACTAAAACGGAGTATAGCTCTAATTTGAGGCTACATTAACTTACTATTTTTATTTATTAATTGGTCCAATTGAGTTATAATACATACTTTTCAGTTTAAAATTTTTAGCCTAATTTATTTACCATTAACCAAAAAAAACAAATCATAAAATCAATTAAAACTAAGAACTTAAGTTAAGTTACTTAACAAAACAAATTTGTTCAAAAATGATTTTTACCAAACTATCTTTCGTGGACTAAAACGGAGTATAGCTCTAATTTGAGGCTACATTAACTTACTATTTTTATTTATTAATTGGTCCAATTGAGTTATAATACATACTTTTCAGTTTAAAATTTTTAGCCTAATTTATTTACCATTAACCAAAAAAAACAAATCATAAAATCAATTAAAACTAAGAACTTAACTTAAGTTACTTAACAAAACAAATTTGTTCAAAAATTATTTTTACCAAACTATCTTTCGTGGACTAAAACGAAGTATATCTCTAATTGGAGGCTACATTAACTTACTATCTTTATTTATTAATTGGTCTAATTGAGTTATAATATATACTTTTCTTTAACATTTGCGAAAGTCCTAAGCAATTAGGAAAATTAACTCGAACTCTGTACAAACACATGCCAGAAAAGAGCTTGCTTAATTTAAAAATTATCCTGGATCAGTCGGTCTTATGGTGGCACTTGAAAGATTAACCCAAGCACTTGAGCTTTACCACTACCGAACGGGCCCCACCTAATCAAACAAGCAAACAAGTCTAGCACCGCAAGAGGGGAATTTATGAATACTAACTGGTTCGGCAATGCAAGCAAATGGTGGTTTCCAGCATTTTACCCAAAAGCAAATAAAGATTAAAGAAAGGCCAAGAAATAATCAATGAAGGAAGAATACCCTGCGGCGGAATTTTTGCGAAAAATAGTCCTTAAAGTCCAGTTCCTATAGTTGGTCAAAAACATAGAATTAATCTAATGAAGTTAAATGTAGTTGTATATTATCAATTATTTGAATAAATATCCCTATTAAGTAATTGCGTAATTTAAAAAACGTATTGTAATAAATATTTCTGAATCGTTACCATTTTTTCTTATAAATAATAGTACTGTGTTATGACCAGGCTTCCAAAAATTGAAAAAGTACCCGCCCAAATAAAGAGTATGTCAAGACACTGACAAAACAGTCCGACCCTGTATCGATAGAACAATTAGCAAATATAAATATTCGTGTTGCCAGCGCGAGAGGCCCACTTCTGACAGCCATGAAAGTGAAATTGAAAATAAAGACAATAAATTTGTATCGCTGCGGGCGTTATCGCAACGTGCGCTCATAATTGCCAGACATCGGCGGGGATTACGACTGGCCGGGAATCGGGAACTGGAATCGATGCGCGTGCGGGGCTCCCATCTACTTACTGACCCTTCCCAACTGGGCGTAATCTGCGCCCGCAATGTCCCACCTTTACGCCGAACTCGTGTCTGGGTCCAATGAGACCTGAACTGGCCACTGGTCAGCAGGTGATTGAGTCCTAAAATACCGGAATGGTGTCATGTTTATATCCACTCCACGAACACATTTTCCTTTTGCGAAATGCTCGGAATGCTAGAAGCATTCGTGAAGCAGAAGAACTAATTCCTTAGTTGGTTTAAATGGTTTTAATTAGCATTCCCCCATATCAATGCTAATTGGACCTCGTCGCACAACAATTGAATTGGCCAATCAATATCGCTGAAATTAATCAATTTGTGTTGTCTTTACACTATGGAAAAATATATATAAATTCTTAAGTTAATATTCTGACGATATTCTAAAATAAGTATTAGAAAACCACGAGGTTTACTATCTTTAAATAATTATTAAAGAGCATTAGGAGTTAAGAGCATTAGCATTAAGTTCATGTTTCTTATTTAAAATATTAATACGAAACACTTCATTCTTATGTATGAAAGTAGTTTTTATATCCTAATCATAAATCCGTTTTCCTTGCAGAACTTGTGCCCGCCCGCTATGTCCTGGCCCTCCTGGGATCCATTGGCATGGCCATTGTCTACGGCCTGAAGGTAAATCTGAGCGTGGCCATGGTGGCCATGCTTAACCACACGGCCATAAAAGCTGGGCATGGTGCCACTGTGACACTCTCGAACGCCAGCCAAGTTACCCTGGTGGAGGAGTGCCACCCGCCGGGCGGAGCCAGCAACGCAACGGGAAAGGGAGATGACGGACCCTTTAACTGGAGCGAACCCGTGCAGGGCACCCTGCTGAGCTGCTACTTCTGGGGCTATTTGGTTTCCCAGATTCCGCTGGCCCACGTGGCCGAGAACTTCTCTGCCAAGTGGGTGATGCTCTTCTCGGTGGCCATCAATGTGGTGTGCACCCTGCTGACTCCCGTGTTCACCAACCTGCACTTCGGCGGCCTGATCCTGATGCGGGTGCTTGAGGGTGTTGGAGGCGGAGCTTCCTTTCCGGCCATGCACGTAATGATCGCCTCGTGGGCCCCGCCTACTGAGCGAATGGTCATGTCCACCATTATTTATGTCGGCACATCGGCGGGCACTGCTCTTTCCATCTTGCTGGCCGGCGTGCTATCCTCCCAGTGGGGCTGGGAGTCGGTGTTCTATGTAATGGGGGGTCTAAGCTGCATCTGGATGGTGCTCTGGATCATTTTGGTGCAGGACAATCCCAACAAGCAGCGCTTTATTAGCTCCGAGGAACGCCACATGATCACCAGCTCGCTGGGCACGGAGTCCAAGGTGGAGCACCATCCGCCGGTACCATGGGCCAAGGTTTTCAAATCGATACCCTTCTGGGCCATCCTGATCGCGCACACCTGCAGCAACTTCGGCTGGTACATGTTCCTCATCGAGATTCCGTTCTACATGAAGCAGGTGCTGAAGTTCAACGTGGCCAGCAATGCGGCGCTCAGTGCTCTCCCCTACTTCCCCATGATCATCTTCAGTATTGTCCTCGGCAAGCTCTTGGACACACTACAGGCTAAGGGTAAGTGGGATTATAATTAAGGTTAATTGCATAAATATTTATAAATTTATTCTTATCTTTCAGGCAAAATCAGCACCACCTTTGCCCGCAAGACGGCCACCTCGATCTGCACGTTGATCCCGGGAGTCTGTCTGCTGGTTCTCTGCTACATTGGCTGCCGTCACTATGAAGCTGTGACGGTCATGTCCGTTGGAATCGTGGCCATGGGCGCTATGTTCTCTGGCTTCCTCTCCAATCACATCGATATTGCCCCCAACTTTGCCGGCACTCTGGTGGCACTGACCAACACGGCGGCTACTTTGCCAGGAATCGTGGTGCCCCTCTTCGTGGGATTTGTTACCAAGGGAAACGTAAGTTGAGGGAAAACCTTAAATAGCTCAAATTCGTATCTCAACAAGAGGTGATCTGCAGCAAAACATCGGAGCCTGGCGCATCATCTTCGGCGTTACCATTGTCCTCTTTGCACTGGAGTTCCTGGTCTTCGTTATCTTTGGATCTGGCAGTGAGCAGCCGTGGAACAAGTCGGGTTCCCCTAAGGACCCCGAGGCCAAGGATGAGAAGACTCCGCTGAAGGACATACCCGCCAAACCCTAAGTCCACAATCTCGCTTCGATTACTCTGTCTCAATTACTCGATGAACTGCAGCTTACTCAGATGGCTCTTGAGCAACCTCTGGGCCTGCACCAAATGGAATGGTCGACTCTGGACTGTAAATACCAATTACAAATTATAGTTTTTAGTTTGCTGTAACCCTAAGTAACCGTATACCTCTACGGATAATCACTTCAGCCCGCCTAATGTACTTAACACACTTGATTTCCAAAGTTGTCTACAAATAAAGCGATGTCTTAGTGGAATGGTTGCGCGTTTTTGAACAGAAGCTGAATGGGCTTTGAGTATAACCTTTTCAACGAAAACTTTTTCGTCTCGAATTAATGGAATTAACATTCTTTATTATTAAAAATCTTGTTGTGTACGTTGCTATGAGGGACCCCAGGTTTAGACCTGTGATATTAAAGAAACAAAAAAAAAGGAAAAGGATTTAAGGGGGTTGACCCATGTGATGCCCGTTTTTCATTGCCGTTGTTTGAAAAATATTTCTAAAAAGCTATTAAAACTTATGATTTAAAATCTTTTACCAGTGATTAAAAAAAAGTATGAAGTATTTGTCTTCATTTGGTTGAGTTGAAATATCGTTAAATTTTCGAGGTACAGAGTACCGAAGAGGTACACAAAAAATAGCTACTGTCAACAAGATTCTGACGAACTGGGAGGGTCGATTTCCAAACTTTAAGTGAAATTATGTTCTAAATTAATGCGGCCATAGCATATACTAGGATATTTTTAAAATATTTAAAAATTAAGAGTTGGCGAAACTTAGAATTTGCTTTTTAAAAAACTAAACTTGTTTGTCTATTTTGCAGTGAAAAGAAACAAAAAGTATTTATTTATTTATTTATTCCTAGTGCGACAAGTTTAAAACTTATATTTATTACACTAGTCACGGGGTATTTTAATGAGAAATCGTGTTTAATAAACGTGATTTCGAGAAAAACTTAAAATAAGTAATCATTCCAGGAACAAGCTACTCTGAAGAGCATTCCCTTTCAGTGCTGTAACTATGTATGTAATGGCACCGAATATCGAAAAATCCGTTTAACCACATACTATAGTAAAGTAATTTAGTTATAAAAGCTATATGATAAATTCGATTTTTTTTAACCGTCACATGGGCAATTGAAAAACCAATCTCCAATCAGCATTCATATCTTTTTGCTTGTGTGAACTTTAAATGATACCAATTGTTTTAAATACTTACTTATCGTTGATAAATTGCCCATAACAATTGGATTTCTTTATGTATTCAATGATTTCACATCTCAAACTTACGGTTGTACAAAAATTTATTTGTAAACAATTTGGAAAAATTTATGAACCCATCAATCTTGCAAGTTTGGTCTTTTACATTGTTATATCCTCAACAAAATTAAATTTTGCTTAAATCCTCAACAAACACAAAACTGATATTGGTATCGAATTGTAGTTTGTGATCAAAGAACCATCTCAATGATAACATATAGTCGCCAGTCGGAAACGGTAGAAGCAATAACTCTGGCTTGAGATAAAATCCCTTGAGGTACTGAGGGCCCTGAATGAAAGATGAAATTATAATTTTTTTTTTAATTAAATATGAAAAACTTACCACGTAGGGACACGTATGGTTGATGTTAGTGAACTCCTGAAAGAGACTATAAATGATCTTGGCAGGCGGGTAATAGGTCTTTCGCATAAATCGACAGGAATCAACTTCAGCGTTAAGGAGCCACGGCTTGTAGCCACTCTCCCTCTTAAATAGCTTGCCCTGGGTTTGGGCATTATAAACCGGATGGAGGATAGTTCCGTTCATATTCATTAGGACCCTGTCGCGCGACACTGCCTTCAGGCGGCACTCGTGGAACTGGAACCAGGATTTATTGTAGCTCTCACAGACAAAGTTGGTAAACTTGAAAACGACGGCAACCTGGAACACAAGTTAAGTTATTTAATCCATATACAGACACTTAACTCTTACACTAGAGTGGTATAACAGCACTCCGAGTAAAGCGAAATAAAATAAATTTAAACGCATATTATAAGCTCTAGACATCCAGCACAAAAGCAAATAAATCGGAGACTAAAAAGGTAACATATTCTAAGTCTCAAATAATAAAAAAAAATAACATTGTAATTATTTATACACCACTTTTCCGCCTGATCGACATTGAATTTACACGCACTGTTGGATCATTAAACAAAAATTGATTTAAAAACAAACAATTTGTTGTGCTTAATCGATCGTTCAAAAATTAATTGACATCAATTCCCTGCCACCATTTTGAAAGTGTATTTGTATTTGGTAATGAATTCATTTTGTACACAGCATTTTAGCATCTCTTAATTCCAAAAATCGTTAAGTGGTTCCAGTATTTTGAAAAGAGATTTAGCATTTCTGCCATGGTGATAATTTTTAATACAGTTCTCCCGGTCATAGAATTATGAAAGAGCAACATATAATTTGTCCATATTTTTTTAAATCGAATCCAACTAAAGAGTTGCCCTGATGCATACATTAATGAAAAGTGACAACTCTGGCGGCGCAGTAATATTTTTACAGAACAGCTGAGAAGCAGCTGATCGAAATTCAGCCGTATGGAGGGAATATCCTATGTAATCAGTTGCCGGTGTTTCGGGCTGATTGTGTAAAATGTTGAAAATACGAAACATTTGCTTGATGCAGAGGAGATGGAAGAGCGGGGCCAAAAAACGCTGGAATGTACTGCAAAATAAGAAGAACAACTGCGACCGGGCGCTGGAGAACTTCGATGACTTCTACGGCAGCGTTTACGGCAGTCGGTGGAAAAACATGCGGGCGGCCCTGCTCACGCGGCACAAGTACATTGCCATGGTGAACAACTTCGGGGACACGGAGCAGACCTGCAGCATGCTGGAAATGGATGGGGCGATCAACATGAAGTCCCTGATCAATTTGGCCCAGGATCGCCAGCGGGAGAGCAATGAGACTATGCCGGAGCAGGGAAAGTCTCGGCATGAAATTGAGAGCAAGCTGGATACTCTGCTGCGTAAGCAGCAGGAACGCGAGGTGGCCAATATTTACCCGAGTTCGGTAGAGGATGGTTCCAACGCGACGTTGCCACAGAAACTGAAGTACGACAATAGCCAGGAAAACCAGCCGGAGGAAGTCAACGAACACTTCGAGCAAAGCTTGACCAAAGCTCTTGAGGAAGACTTCAGGCTGGACGAGCATCGCTTGGTGGATCCCCAGTTTGGCACCGGGGGCTTGTTCGAGTACATGCCCGCCCACAGCATCAAGGGCATGGAGGATTGGGTGGCCGAGTCGGAGCACTATAAATATTACAAAACTAGCGCCGACTTCCCACTCACTATTGAGCCAGAGACATCGTTTTACTATCCCGAGCACCTATCCCTGTACACATACGAGATAGGCAACTGCTCGGACTTCAAGGGGCCCAAAAAGTGCCTCACCGGAGTCCTCTCTCACTATTTAATGGACGGCGCATCCACCTTACCACCTCTTTTCCTGCAGGTGAAACCCGGAGAGCGGGTTCTTGACGCCTGCGCCTCTCCCGGAGGCAAATCACTGCTTATGTTACAGACACTGCACCTGGACCAGTTGGTCTGCAATGACATCCAAGAGTCCCGCTTAAACAAGCTTCGCAAGGTGCTGCAGGAGTATCTGTTTGACTACAAGGACCGATGGGCGGGCAAAAGGCTGATCTTTAGCCAGAGCGATGCTCGCAACCTCGACCAGTACGAGCAGTTCGACAAGATTCTGGTGGATGTGCCATGCACCACCGATCGACACGTGCTCAATGCCCAGGACAACAACATCTTCAAGCCGACACGCATCAAGGAGCGCCTTCGCATCCCTGAACTTCAAGCGGGTATCCTGAGCAACTGCTTGCGCCTACTGCGGCCAGGTGGCAGCTTAGTCTACTCCACCTGCTCGCTGTCGCCCATACAGAATGACGGAGTGGTGCACATGGCCCTGCAGAAGGTCTTCACAGAGTACGGCATTACGGCCACAATTATGGATTTAAGTCAGCAAACCACGCTTTTTAGTGACATCTTCAAGTTTGAGCACCCTAAGGGACTGAAGTATGGACAGATGGTGGTACCGTTTCTGCCGGCCAATTTCGGGCCAATGTACTTCAGTAAGATAACCAGAAATGGGTGATTTAATAAGAGTTTAAATGTAAAATAAAGTTGGAATGAGCTGGGAGCCTAATAATCGAAAGTTCAACTCTTAAAGACAAGTAAATTAAAATATAAATTTAATAAACTGTTTTTGACTTAGCTCACATCTAAGAGCCACTCCTTGAATTACATTTGTTTATCCGTCTTCTTTTTCTTCTTGCCCTTAACGGGCAAAGGACCAGGACTCTTGAAGATAGTACTGCAAAAATTAAACAAAGCCGTAGATGTTAGACAGGTAAAGTACACCCATAAGATCTACTTACTGGCATGTGGTGCAAATCGGACTGTATTTGCAGAACACAGACAAGCAAACGGAGCAGACATAGCCAATGTCAATGAGTTCACGGTGACAGAAGCAGGAGGCGCGGTAGTCAACCTTTGGCGGCGGCGGCAAGACCAGCTTGTTCCGCATCTGTGGGGCGGGCAGAAAGACCCACAAGAGGTACTGAAGCAGACCGTCCAACTGAGTGACCTTGAGGAACTGCCCGGAGGTAATATCACAGCCCTGCTGGAGCAAGCTTAGCGTCTTGTCCAGGGCGCAGGTATCGATCACAATGTCTAGCTTCTGAGCGGTAAAGAACACATTCATGTAGGTCATGTACTGGGACGCGCACTCGTTGCTGCCGGTCAAAACCAGGATGCGGGAGTGCATCTTAACGCCAGGTGGCACATTACGTTGCAGCTGTAGGGTGAAATATTGACATTCATAACTATATATTATTTATGATGGTTCGCTATTTACGTACTCTGGAAATGTAGCAAAGCGCCATGGACATGCTGCCAGCGAGCAGGCTCTCACAGGGAGCACTCAGACGTGGAGCATTCATTAGGATGCTGCCCAGCTGCTGTTTCACCGTCTTCTCCACCAGAGAGAAGGCCTCATATTGCCCATCGACCTGTCGCAGTTCCACTGGACGTCTCGGTTGTGGGTATAGAAAGTTCCTGCCATGAAATAAGCATGTCAATATGGGCCAAGACACCTTGGGGTCTCTACTCACGTGGCATGGTGGGAGCAGGATAACACAGCCAGCTTGTTCTGGGCCTTTTGCATGAGGTGCGCATTCCCAAAGGCAATCACCGCCTCCAAGATCTGGGTGAGGTTCTGTGGGTTCTGGCGGACGATGTGCTGCGACGGATTCGTGTCCAACACGACCACTAGCAGGTCGATACTCGCCTCGGCTATAATTACAGTCCATAATCAGTTGCTTTCCACCATTTATTCCCTTAACAGAACGCACCTTCTTTGCTTGTTGTCTGATCCGCGTCCATTTTCGCCGGCTTATTTTTATCGATAGAGATGTGCGGCTATCGATGTGTTTAGTATGGTGTGCCGATAGTACGATTCATTAGATATCGCACGACAAATAAAAAATATGAACATTCCTCAATTTAAGCGGATATTGACATACTTTTGTATTTAGTTTTGTGAAAAAATACATTTCCTGGTTGTCTGTAATTTTTTATTAAGGCGTCATACTATATGGTGCGATAAATAGTAGATTCTATACTCAAAAATTTATGTTTTTTGAGGCAGTTTTCTCAATATTTATCCAATTTCGAAAAATACTTTTCGTTTGTTTTCTCTGAAAATGCTAATATGGTACATATTTAATATTTTAAAAACAAAGCAAAAAAAATTTGTAAGAAAAAATCAACAATTTTTTTTATAAATTTTAATTTTGTAAATTTTGTATCTATTTTTACATTTTTTTTACAAATAACTCATCTTATTCTACAATATTTAAAAGAACAGAATAAATTTCTATAGCTATTCCTTACGAAGCCAGAAAAGGATCTTCCACGGATAATTCGTCTTCTGACAGGCTCTGCAGATTTCGACTTTCGCTCCATCTTTAGTAATTTCTATTTCGGGTGGGCCTGCATCTTTTTTTCCTTTGTAATGGTATCATACTTCGGCAGAACTTCGACTTTATGTTTAATTAGAGATTCTCGTAAAAAAATATACTTTTCCTTCGAGAGTCCCAATTCCTTAAATAGCAGAAAGGCCTCCTCAGAGGTGTATTTGGTAGGATAAAACTTCGCAGGTCCAGAAATTTTCTCTTTAATCATCTGCAGCTCTTCCGGGCTTGCATTCCCTATGACTCTAGTTAGGTGAGCCCTTGTTTTGTCCTGATCCTTTTCATACTTGGTTGACAGTGCCGTGGACAAGTGGCTCGTCTGGATATCTTGCGTGGTCTCTTGCAATTTCCTCCTCCTTGTAAATTCGCAACATTCCTCTAATGGTTTGGTTGGGCGTCCTCTTTTTCGTCCTTGGGATGTGCTGGGTTTGTGTTCCAAATTTGTGCTCTCTGCAAACGTTGTTGAGCCACTTAGCCATGTTGAATTCCTTTTTGCAAATCTATTCTTTGTCCTTGATGACTCCAACCATTTTCTTTTTAAGAAAGTAGATCAATTTCGAATTTTCTTGGCGTCTACAGTTGAGATTGGTACAGCCAACTCCATTTGGATCGCTAATTCAAATTCATTGGTAGTATTCGTGCTGATCCACAATTCAAATAGCTTCAAATTATTTAGCTCCATAGTTTTTGTACTAATATATCAAAATATCAATGTATCGATATTTTTGTTCGAAATGATATACTTATTCGTGATATTTTGTTTGTCCAAATATCGATATAGCAATATTATTTGTTGATATTTTTTTATATTTTTATATGGATGTGTTTATTTGCGATCCCTGGTTTGTTATGTATGTGTGTGTATGATCAGATTTTGTGGTGCATATGTGTGCATGTGTGTATGAAACTTTCGCACATTCCACTGATAGTCAAAGATTCGACTTATATTTGACGATTTCACTAACCGCGACCACCTAACGCGTTCATACACGTTGCTCACACATACATACTAAAGTTGCAGGAAACATCGATACATCGATGTTTTGGACAATTGTAAAAATATCGATGTATGTAATTGACTATCGATGGTTTGGCGCTAACCTTTTTCAAAAAAGAATATCTAAAAGACTAACGGTTTGTAACTTGTCACAATATTCGTATAACATTAATTATTTTGTTTAATTACTTTATTTTCAATTAAAGGGCATGCGATTGGTAGTTCAGGGATCCGTTCAAAATAATGATACAAAAATATATACATATTATATAAGTGCCTACAACGTCCTGAGAGTCGAAACGAGCTTTTAGCAAAGCAGGACAAATCGTATCAGATCGCCGTACTCCCATATGGGCCGTCGTGGTCGACATATTAATTTCATAAATAAAAATTATTAAATCTATTGAAAATAAAATATGAATTAATACTTATAATTATAAATTTTATTTTACTATTAACATATAAAACAAAATTAAGGGCTAAAAAGGATCTTTACACCCAAGAAGCCGGTGTGGCTAACTCCACTTTCGCCAGTTCACACAACAAAACACACGCGCAGCACCAATATGCATATGCGCAAAAGACACTTTCAAATCGGAAAAGTGTACGAAGTGAGCGACAATGCCACTCACTCGTTGATTAATTAAATCGAAGGGGATGGCGCTCAAAGGAAGAGTCGGAGGTTCCAGGGGGTGTTCGGAGCGGCCTGTTATGACCGATAAACAGCGTCGCTAAGGCCGGCCTAGCAAATGCAACTGCTTGCGGAGCGGCGGCCTGTGGGCGAGGAAATCCAAGTCAGTAAGTCGAGAAAGACCGGCTGCATACTCGGCCGGTGGGGCGTCAGGAGGACGTGGAGCGGGCTCTTATACACGACTTCTTTCTCCCCTTCCCGTAATTCATCGCCCACGCCCCTACTACCGTGTGCTGGTAATAACGGACTGAAAAGTTTATATTATTTTGAAATATTTTCATTGGAATGTTTAATGCTTTTACATCAGTGCCGACAAAATACAGCTATTAGTCTAGAAGCCCGTTGCGTTGCCAAAGTTGCTGGATTAACACGCGTTCCTTTAGTGCTTTAAAGACGTCTACCTTGGATCTACTTTTAGGTATCAATATTGATTACATAGATAATTTATAAAGTGTTCAGTAAGAATTATTATCTGCCGAAATCCTTAACCCTTTGTTTTGGCAGACTCCCGTATATTGAACTTGGGAACCCGATCTTTTCTGGCCAGTATCTTGTTGGAATTATCTTCTATATTGATGGCACTAATGATCAGATTAACCCGACGCTCGATAACGCCAATAAAGAGCTTCACATTGTGGACTGTCAAGAAAGTCTTGGTGCTCAAAACATTCAGGATAGGAGCATCATCGCAAGCCAGTTGTCTGTAAGGGAAGATAAAGTCCGCTAAGTTATCTTAAACATTAGAGGAAGATCCTTTTGGGGTGGCACCTGAAAATATCCTCAATTCCCTTGAGTAGCTGCTCTAGGCGAATGCTTAGGGTGCGCTTTCTTTCCCTGGTCTCCTCCGCCAGTTGCTCGATGCGCTCTCGTTCGGCATTCAGATAGTCCAAAGCCTCAGTCTTAAGCTTCAACTCCTTTTCGGTCTGCTCGGATTTCTGCCGTTCTATGGATTAATATGAAATATATGAATTTGTATCGAAATTTCCTTCACATTGACAAACCTATTTCATCGGTCAATTCCTGCGTGGAGTCGTTCAACACCTCCACCTCGTGGCTCAGTTCGTTGACATAGTTGAAGAGGGCAAAGTTCTCGTCCTCCTGCCGCTTGAACTGGGCCACCAGTCGTTCGGCATCCTCCTCGCCGTACAGCAACTTTATCTTCTCAATAATATCCTTGTACTCCAAGAGCTGTCGCTCGTAGTTCTCCTTTTGGTTTTGCTTCTTGTCCAGCTCGCGCTGCTCCAGCTCGGGATTCAGCCGCTTTTGGCCCTTGATATCAAAGAACTTTTGCAGTTTGGCGTCGTGTTCCAGACGGCGCTGCATCTCGCGCATCTCCTGGATGTGCATCACCTTGTCGTTTTCATTACGGTCTTTCAGCACGGACAACTTATTGCAGAGCTCCTCCCGCTGGTCGAAAGCCAAGGTCGACTGATCGATCAGGTCCATAATGAATTTCTTTCCCTCGTTAAACTGTGTAACCATCGACTGCCACATGTCGTTGAAGTTTGCCCTGGAGTTGGGGCAATGGTTAAAGAGAGAAACAAAATGAGACTTTCTCACCGATCCTGCAGCATGTGGTTAATGGCATCCCGCATCTTGCTGTTTTCCGTGAGCACATCGCTGCACTTCTTGTTCACAACATCCAGACGGTTCTCCAGCTTGACGACACTCTTTTGGACTTTGCAGATTGTGTCTTTATAACAGTTGTCGGGAACCTCGTTTCGCCGCAGGGCGTCGATCTCCTTCTCCATTTTCCGAATGTGTCCCTCTAGCTCCCAAAGATTTGTTCGTTCGTTTTGGAGCACTCTTTGAAGATCACCTTGCTGGCTCTGCAGGTTACCCAGGTGTCTCTCCTTCTGCAAAAGAGAAAAGATCGGAATTATACATATGTAGTTAATCTGATGAGCTTGTTGAACCCACATTAGTGTTCTTGCGGGCGTGAGTGCCGCCCTCCAGTGTCTTAATTTCCTCTTTAAGCTTCTGGTGCTCCACTTGCAGGACGTTGATCATGTGGTTCTGCTTCTTTAGCCGCTTGGCCTTTTCTTCGAGCAGGCCGCGCAGATCTAGCTGGAGTCCCCGGTGCTGACGCTGAAGCCTCAACAGCTCGGCAGTGGCTAGTTGGTCCAGCTCGTTTTGGTCAGCCATTTCTTACGGTGAGTTAACTTAATAATTTCGACTGATAAGAATGATTTTCCTTTCATTGATTTTTAAAGTAAACAATGTTGCTGAGGGATGGTTGCTTGGTAACCGAAATATTGTAGTTAATGCTTATTAGATCCTTGTATTTCATTGTTTGTAGTCAGGAATAATAACACAATTTATTCACATAAAACAAAAAAGCAAAAATAAAAGCAAATTAAAAAAATAAATAAGCGCTTGAAAATGTTGAATACGTATTCCTGTGGACCAGACTGGACTTTTTGAGTTGGTGAAGAATATATAAAAATAAATATCTATATTGGGTTGGAAATGGCTCCATTATTACTTTGGATAATTCTAACCAAAGTTATTATTCTCCTTGCAAGGGTAAAACAAAAGGACTTGGTTTCTACATTTTTACCAAAAACTGCAATCGAAAACCGATATTTAAGAACGTCGCATAATAACTCAATTTATCTAAAAGTTGAGTTTATATAGAACTAATGCTCCCAAAGCCGATATTTTTGTTAGTTATGTCATTTAACGTTATAGGATAACTTGGAAATGGAATCGAATGTAAAGTTTGAAACGCCCGCCGCGCTTCAAGTTCCCTTCGATTCAAGAATGTGTCACCTCTATCGATAGACTCACGACACCAATCGGCTGATTGCTGGGCGTTTCACAATTTTTTTATTTTGGAAACAAAACAAGCGGCAACAAAGGACTCCACCATGCTAGTTCTGGTACTCGGTGACCTGCATATCCCGCACCGCTGCAGCAGCCTACCGGCCAAGTTCAAGAAGCTGCTGGTGCCGGGCCGCATCCACCACATCCTGGCCACCGGCAACATCTGTACCAAGGAATCCTACGATTACCTCAAGTCGCTGGCCAATGACGTCCACATTGTGCGCGGGGACTTTGACGAGAATCTGAGCTACCCGGAGCAAAAGGTGGTCACGGTGGGCCAATTCCGCATCGGTCTGTGCCACGGCCACCAGGTGGTGCCGCGAGGCGACCCAGAGGCACTGGCTCTGATCCAGCGGCAGCTTGACGTTGACATCCTGATCACGGGGCATACGTACAAGTTCGAGGCGTACGAGCATGGAAATAAGTTCTACATCAACCCGGGCTCGGCCACTGGAGCCTTCAATCCGCTGGACAGCAATGTGGTGCCCTCTTTCGTCCTAATGGACATCCAGAGCACAACGGTGGTCACGTACGTGTACCAGCTGATCGGCGACGAGGTGAAGGTGGAACGGATCGAGTACAAGAAGATCTAGGGTCCCCAGTATTAGCCACCAGCCATTCCTAACCCCGACACTTTCATTCTGAGCTTGGCTATATTAAAGAAATTGTAAATGTACGTAGCAATAAATCGAGTTCTCATGTTTTTTATCTGATAAAAAATGCGCTGACATCTTATTTTAATTAAAACATAATTAACAAATCAAATTAAGTATAATTTAGGGAACTCCGTCTTTCGAACAAGAAAGACAACAGGCTTACATTAAACCAAAAACTAATTTAAGCCAACCAACCAGAAAATGTGAGCGAAGCTAGAAATCCCAGTTCTCATCGCCAGGCACTGTCAATACAAACAATTTCACCATTCAATTATCTGATAAAAAATGTTTAAATTTTATTTAAATAGCATATAAAAAGAGAGTTACTTCTGATGATCGAGTAATGCTTAAAAGATCGAATTCCATGCTCTCCGTCTCATTAAACACACTCTCGATATATATAAATACATTGGATTGGTTTTTTTTCTTTTTTCTTGTGGGTGTCGGTTTTCCATAGAAATAAATTATTTAAATACTCTTCCCACTTAGCCAGATAAGCAAAAGTTTTGGCAACACGTCATTAATACAATCAGGGTTTGGTAAGAAAAGTTTGATCAGAATCTCGAAAATATGAAAAGTTTGCGCTTAAGATTAAATACAATTATGATTGCTGCTGACTGGCTTAATGCTGTTTTTGTTGCTGATGATGGTTGGGGGAGAAGCAACGGATTGGATCCCTGGCATGGGCAACCACAACCACATTAGCCGAGGCTGTCTACGCACACAGTCTTTAGGGTCTTGCCGACAATGGTGGTCTTATACTGCTCCGGTAAAGCCAACTCGTTCTGCAACAACAAATACAAAATCATTAATGCAAATGGGATAATATGAATGGGACAACCAAAACTCACATAGTCGCCGCTGTCATCGGGCAAGAGGATGTTCATCTCGGAAGACTTCGAGTTGATTATCTCCACGCCCAGCGAATCCTTGGACAGATACATCTGGCAGCCGTCGCTCTTGTCGATTGAAACCGTTGGCACCGACCCGAGCACCTGCATCTGAACGCTCTGGCAGTTGACGAACTCCACAGAGGCCACCACAGAGTCGAATAGCAGCGAGCACTTCTTGCACGAGTCAAGCACGATGTTGTTCACCTTGCCCTTAACTGTCAGCGTGGAGCCCTCGCAGCGGAACATGTACACAACGTTGTTCATCTCGGCGTTCTCCACCAGCAGTCCGGTGTTGTTCTTCTGGTACTCAATCATCCACTTCTTGCCATCACGCTCGAACACGGGAGGCTTGGAAGGAGCCGGGCCCGAAGGAGCGCTGCTTGAACTACCGCCGAATTGGGAAGGCGACTTAAAGGGTGCCGGTCCGGTACGTAGGGAGGGATTCTTGTGGGTCTGCATTTCCCCGGTGACCTTCTTTAAGTCTGGTAAGGGAATAAAAATAAAATACATAAACTAGTTAACTAACTTTTCCATTAATCAACTATAAAGAACGCGTACTCTTGGTAATGTCGGCGCCTTGATTGATTTGAGCGAAGAGGGCGCTGCGATCATCTCCAGCGCTGTCCAGCTTCAGGGCGTTTAAATCCAATGGAGGCGGTGGAGGGGGCATGCCTCCGGGTGGTGGCGGCGGTGGGGCGCCTCCAGCGGGGGCTGCTCCCTTGCCGGACCAAACCAGACCAGTGGTATGGTACTGGCGAATATAGGCCTGCAATTCGGTCAGCGTCTGCACCCAGGAGCGAGCCCATTCCACGTGCTTAACATCCTTCTCCTTCCACTCCTTCAGCACGCGGTTCGTGTAGAACTGTCCGGCGTCGTTCATCTCCTTCACATACGGACCCGGGGTTTTCTCCACACACACCCAGCCCAGGGCGGGAATACTCTCGCTAATGGCCGACAGGTGGTTGAAGAAAGGCGAGGAGCGGTGCTTCTCGCGGAAGTCCTGGATTGCACTGATCTGCGTTGAAGTCGGCCTCAGCAGCTCCGCCTGCTTTGGTTGCGCCGGCTGGGAAATCTGCGTGGCCAGCGTCACGTACTGCAGTTGAAAGCTGCTCATCGGTAATAACAAAATTAGGCAAGTTATTTGATACATTTCAGAAAAGATAACTAACCCAAAGGCGCTCTTCACGAGCTCAGCGTGCTGGGCGACATCGCCGCCAATCTTGGCGGAGAGAGACAGATATTGGCTCAGCGGACCCGCCACAATATCCTCGAATCCTGCTACGCTCATATTGTTGCTGGTGCTAAACGGCGGCGGAGGCGAAGGTGGTGGAGGTGTTTCTACTTCTGGTAATTCTTTTGGTAAAGATTTCTCTACTTCTTCTTCGGTTGGCGGGGGCGGGAGAATGGGCGTGGGTAGTTCAAGCGGCTGAGGCTGCGGCGCCGTAAGAGTCCGTTCCAATCGGTCAACGAGGGTCTCCAAACGTTCGCAAATGCTCTCCAAGTGTTCGACAGAAGCCGCGGGCTTGGCTTCCGGCTCGTTATCTGAACCAGAATATGCGCAAAAAAGAGAGGACATATTTAATAAATTTTTTAACAAGTCTTTTCATATTTCTTTACATATCCAAAATTAAAAAAATGTATAAAAATATCTATGTGAAGAGGTGAATTTATCAGCGTGATAGCCCCCCAAAGCGTGCGTCTTTCACTAAACACATAAATATTTCAAAATTAAAACTTCAAGTCTAGAGATTACCACATCACAAGTGTGGGGATAATGATCGGTGACGAATGACAAAAGGAAGTAGAAACCTAAGCACAACAACTCGATAAAGGAAACGGAAAACCACATGCAAATTGACAGAAACAATTAACGAAACGTCGTGACAGCGAAGATGATCCCTTAAACAAAATCACTTGCTCAAAAATGATCGCATTTCTTCATTTGCCAAAGAAACAAAAAACAGTCAGAGTAACAAATAACTGTACAACTGTGATCCAAAGAAAATCATTCAGAGACTGTCATACCCCGCACGGCCACGCTGTGCTCCACAGCCGCATGAGCGGCTCGCAGGAGCTCCGTGTAGAGGCGCTGGCGCTTCAGCTCCAACTCGTCGCGTCCCACCGGCGTGACCGGTGGCTCAATGCAGCCGCTGGACATGAAACGAGGTCAGAGGGGAGGTAATACTAATCGTGGCGCGGAAAGCGAGGAATAAACTGACAGGCCTGCTCTGGTTTCGCATTACCTTCCGGGCTCAATGCTTTGGGTTTAAGGTTAAAACTTACATAGGCAGGCAATTGAGTTATCGAATTTTCTCAATTTAAAACAACGAGAATGGCAATAAACTTAAAATTTTGATTCTGAGTAAACACATTCTGCAGAATGTTTTTTTCACTGACTACCTAGATCCCCGACTAGAGATCCCCGTTTACAGAAATCCATTTCGGACCTGGTATTAATACAATAGAATGATGGAATAACGAAACCAGAACGAGCCATAAGAAAATGCTTCAGTAAGCAGCATACATCTCGTTGAGTCGCTCGTCGTCGAACCAAGAGGGCAATCCGTGGGCAAAGGCCAGTGTCTCCGACACGAGATCCCCCTCGATATATGGCGCACACATGCTCTCCCGCTTCGGTGGTGGCAGAGAGTCTGAGAACACCTCGTCGTCGTCCAAAAGCGACCCCTGGTTTTGGCTGGCAATCACAAGCAAAGACAGCGGTTCCGGCTCAATGATCTCCGCCCGGTTGCTGATGTTCACCTTCTTTTTGATTGACTGATGTGTGGAGTTGTGCCTGGAGAGGCAGCTCTTCGTAGGTGGCGGTTGGGGTGGTGGTGTGGTCGCTGTAACTGCCGCCACCACTACATCATCCTCCTCATCCGCCCCGGCGCTGGTCATCGAAGCAGGTGGTGCCGTGGATGTAGAGGAGTGCGAGGAGCGGGCTAATGTTTCTGCCTCTACAGCTGGTTCAGGGGCTGGTGCAGAGATTGGTGATTTATCAGCCGGTGTTGGATTGACTGTGGAAGTGTTGCTTAAGATTACTTTACACGATGGCTTTAATGGCTCAAACGATCATTAAGGAAAGCGCCGATACTTGAGTTGATTACTTCACTTTAATCTTAGCTATCTTAGCTTTCTTCGCTTCCTGGTTCGCTCATGGCCTTAACTTGTGTAATTTATTGCATTTAAAAAATCATTTCAATTAAAACTATGAATAGCGCATTTATATAATAATACAAAGCATTAAAATAAAAGATTATAAAAGAATATACATTATAATAATACACACAACTGTGGTCAAAAACCATTTAAACTTTTTTTTCAATCGATATTCTTAGAATTATACTAATATTGTTGTGTTTTCCTTAAAACTTGAGAAATTGCTAAATATATTTAAATATTCACACAAGATATTTTTAGAGCAAAAACTTTGTAAAGCAAAGAAAATGAATAAACCATAACCTCGATTTAAGTTTCTATATTTTTGACCTTCCTTTGAGCGATGTGCACGATTTAATCTTTTTATAAAAATAAAATGACACTCACGTAGTATGAGTAATGTCATTAGCTATTTCTCATTAATCAACTCGGAATCGGCACTGTTCCTTAATATATTCGACATATACGCATACTATAAAATGTACAGAAAGTGCAGGGAAACCAACTAATAAGTGAACTTAGGCAGGCACCAAGAGCCACCTGAAGTTCATAAGTTCAAAATGAAAAGACAGGAAGTAGAATAAAGCTCCTTGTCGGAGCTGCAGTAAATGTGCAATGATCCGGGGCTCGTTCCGGAGAGTACACGAAAGCCGAGTGCTCTCTGGCCAGCTGTTGAGCTAGGTGGAGAGAGGAGTGTGTATATACTTAGGGATGTGTCAATACCAGTAGTGTTGGTCTTTGCCTGTGCCTCTTCCTCCGTCGCTGGATTATCCGCTTCAGTTGTTTTTTTTGCCTTAATAGAAGGCTCCTGTAGCGGCGTCTCCTTTTGTGACTCTTTAAGCGGCTCCTTCTCTGGCTCGCCATTTAAATGCGGTTCTCCCTCCTCGTTGGCCAGGTCCTGCTGCGGTTCTGCGCCCTCCTCCTTGTCCTTGCTGGACTTATCCTTCTTGCCTGCCTTGGCATTCGCTCGACAGCAGGAGAACATAGTGAAGATTGTTTTCTTGGGACTTTCAAAGACTCTAAATACGAAGCAAGCACATTATGTAATTGACATTCCTTGGCGGATTCGTTCGTTTCTTTAACTTTGCTCAAGCGGCGGCGGTCACAACACTGGCAGCCATACAAAGGGCTTGGATTCGGTTAGAGGGCACTGGCAGAAGCCGCAAAGGTGGAGCCTGAGTGGCGACCACTCCTTGCTCATTTGGCTGTGTGTGTATCACTGCGGATGCGACGGCGGCGGCGGCGACACATTAAAGGCGAAATGGAAACAAGTTGGTCCACGAAACAAACGAATCGCTCCGGACTTCCAATTGGGTCAAGTGACTCCTAAACAGCGGGCTGAGTGACACACAATTACGATTTGCACAAGAACACACACTATTGAAGAACACACCCTAAACGAAGCGCACGCCCACAGGGTGGATTCGGAGTATCGGTACGCATTCGGAGTTCTGACAGGAGTCCGCTGCTAACCCGCTGTAAGCAGCAGCTCTGTTAACTTTGTTACAACTTCGAACATAAACTTTTGTGGCCTTTTTTGGGGTAAAGCGCCGCTTGACCATTTGGGGCCAGCTATCGGAGTGGCAATAAAAGTGGATTTCGCATTTGGAGCCGGCAGGATTTTGAGCAAGCTTCAAATCTTTCACAATTTGCAGCGATGGAGAAAGCTTCGACTTTGAGTTGGCGGAAAATGGGGGAAAACTCTCTGAGAGAGTGTATGCGCAGCAGATGCTTTTTTTCTGCTTTACTACGGCCAATGCCAATGAGTTTATTGCACCGGCGGCACACACAAGTTGTTTTTGTCTTTAAGTAGCTTAAAACAAATGGCTGGCAATTAAGAGTGGGAAATGCAGCAGGAAACAGGAGAGGAGAGGATTGCAACTAAGCTGAGACTCAACTTTCGCCTGGCTGTAATACTAGTTCTTGTGTTTGTATTTTCTGTTGCGGCAGATGCGTTTGTTGCGTGCAAAAAAGGAGAAAAAAAACGAGAATGCAAGGCAGAGATTAAATGTCTGCAGCTGAGTTACCGTTATCTTCTGCGTGTATGAGTGGGCTCGAATTACTGCGCTAATGGAAAACTGAAACCAACCGCCTTTTAAGGCCATGTATTTTTCCACATAACTAGCAATCTCTCTCTGTACTCTTTTCCTGGCACTCATCGAACTTATTATTAACGCTGATAGCGCGTATTTTGGCCATCTTTTTGAGTCATCAGCGGCACAAACACAAACAACTGGGTTTGGTCTTGCGTAAACTATTGTGCGCCGGTGTGCGAAGGGGCGTGTGAGTCAGCAAACAAAAACAAAAGATGGCCACAACAGCTGAGTACCGGGAGGGTTAACAACCAAGGCGCCTGGAATATTCGCTGGGCAGCTAAGGGTTAATTTGCATACAGTTGCTGGCAATTAATTGTGGCATGGAATCGGGGATATGAAATCATCTTCAGAAATACACTGAATACACAGGAGACCTTGTTGGTATGGGTGTGTGGTGTGAATTTAATTTTACAAACAAAATGAATCACACAAAAATAGCCATCACATCTAAATCCAAAGCACAGCTGTCTCTCGTCTTTTGTCTCTCTTCCACCACAAGTACGAACACCCACATCATGCACACACATATACGCAGGCACTAGGACACCGACACCTCCACCTGCCCCCGCCCTAAAAATATTCAGCAGACAGCTTGGCCGGCAAATTACAGAAAATAATATTCGCAAACAAATGTACAATAAAAGCCCCGCTCAAATTAACCCGGGTGCGACAGGGACAGCTGCGGCGATTATTACTCACCTTATTTTTTAATTTTTAGCAAATAATGCAATTTTCACTTCGCGAGAATACAGAACCGGCAAGGCGACAACAATAGCGAAACTAGTGATGCTGAAAACATCGATGTTTTCGACATCAAGGTTTTTCTTGGCAAAGTTTTCCGATATTTTTCGATGTTTTTGTTGTTAGGCGATTCATCGATGCTTGATGTTCGATGTTGCATCACTAAGCCTTGATTGTGACAACCCCACCCAATTTTTTAACTTTGTGATTTACCTTCCAACTTATAAGGTAAATTTATTATATCTTTTAACAAGAAAGGAAGCTAACTTCGGCATGCCGAAGTTTAAATACCCTTGCAGTAAGTAAGAAGAAGAAGAAAAATCTTCTGACTTTTTCGTTTTCTCGGGTACTGACATAAGGTAAATGTTGCGAAAGAAAAATGTTGCGAACGAGAAATGTTGCGAGCGAAAAATGTTGCGAACGAATTTAATGAATTTATATATATATTCCTATGGCTGCTATATGACATAGTGGTCCGATTTGAATAAAATTAAAACCGAAATTCTGGAATAATACAACATAACTATGTCTCAAATTTTATGAAAATATGTGAAAAATTGGCTTAGTTAGATTTTTTCATCAAAATTTTCTGATCGGTCCTATGACAGCTATATGATATAGTTGTCCGATTTTGATCAAATTAAAACCGAAATTCAAGAATAATACAAAATGGCCATATCTCAAATTTTATTCAAATATTGTAAAAATTGCCTAAGTTATAATTTTTTTCATTAAAATTTACCGATCTTTCCTATATAGCTATATGATATACTCGGCCGATCCGGCTCGTTCCGACATATATAGCAGTGAGAGCATATAGAAGTCTATCTGCAAAGTTTCATCCAGATAGCTTCAAAACTGAGGGACTAGTTTGCGTAGAAACGGACGGACGGACAGACAGACAGACAGACGGACATGGCTAGATCGACTCGGCTGTTGATGCTGATCAAGAATATATATACTTTATAGGGTCGGAGATGTCTCCTTCACTGCGTTGCAAACTTTTGACTAAAATTATAATACCCTGCAAGGGT
>VNJV01009664.1:0-19051 GCA_008042635.1 Drosophila nikananu | reverse complement strand
TCCCCTTAGCAATAAATCACTGTAGGAGGTAGTTTGAGGTACATGAACCGTTTAGGGTCTTATGTACCGATTACAACCGCCTCTTTGACAGAATAGAGGGCACTGAGAGCCTCCCTCGTCTTAAAACTGTATTGCTAGTAGAATGAGCTCGTAATATTGCATGATAAAAACTTTCCTCGTTCTTTCCTATATTTTCCTTCTCACGCGTCTATCTAGAACGCGATTCGTGCCGTACGTCACGCGGCTGCGCCCCTCGGTCGGTTGGGCGGGAGGTGGATAGCGGGACCCGCGCGCATAAAAAAAAAAAAAAACTATCGCGAGGATTATCACAATTGTATACCTTATCCTGCCAGGCGGTTCTTTTGCTAATTTTGACTGGCTCACATGGAGGTCCCCTTGCCCTTTTTATGGGCTCGGTTCTGCCGGTTCCCTTTCCCGTTTTCTTATCTCTTTTCCTCCACATAGGTCGAGAACCGGCTTCAAGGCCAGTGCTCTTTCCCTGCCTTGGTGTGCGTGGATGCACTTCATCCGTGAGCTCCTCTCTCCACTTACCATTCACATTTCCCCTTTCTTGGGTGTGGACGGTAGGTGGCGCTCTACTCACGTTCCCCTTTCCCCTCCTCCTCGTGGGACTGCCAACCTCGCCTACTGGGTCAAGTTTCCCCTTCGGCTATGCCAACCCACTTTCGGTGCTCATTCCGGACGATATTTGTTTCGCCCGCGGCTATCGATCACCGTCAGAATGGAACACCACGCGAAAATTCGCCAAACGAACAAGAAGGGGAATATTCGCGAGCAATTCACACCAAAACGTAAACAAACAAAATTCACGACGAAAACCTCGGACCCGCCTTGCGGTGTTCAACAGGCTGTCGGCCCTTGCCCTATTGCTCCTGGGTTACCCCAACGTAGGCCACACCCACGGTAATCATCCTACTTTGTCCCTATCTCAAGCGTGTCGTTCTTCCCTTACAGTCGCAGGTCTTTAGCGTGGTAGATGCCATTAGGCTTCCTCGCCAGGTCTTCCAATTCGAACATGTTGTTCCCGACTAGCCTCCTGATTCGGCATCTCGCGAACTTCCGGGCGAACTTGGCGTTGTAGTTCTTCCCGAAGTCGCTGAGGGTGAAGTTTCGCCGGAACACTTCTTGGCCTGGTTTCACGTGGAACTCACGGGTGCGCCTGTTGTACTGTCGGCTGCTCCGCTCGTATGCCTGATGTAGGTGTTGGCTGATTCGTTTCCGGATTAGGTTCCTCTTATCCTGCGTGTTCAACGTGACTATCTCGTGATCCGTCATCGAGCGCAGCTTCCTGTCCAGTTTGTAGCAGCTGCCGTGGAAGTACATCTGCTGCCCAAATACCGCGAAGAACGGCGTGACGCCTGTCGCTTCGTGGACAGAGTTCCTTATCGCGACTTCGATTTCCGCCAGATACGAGTCCCAGTCTCGGTGGTCCTGCTCCAAATATGTCAGAATTGCGGCCAGTACTGTCCGGTTTACCCGCTCTGCAGCGTTGCTTTGCGGCGAGTACACTGCCGTCCGCATATGCTGGACCCCGTATGCCTCCATCATCTCCTGAAAAGCTTTGGCAGTGAACTGCTTCCCATTGTCGGAGTGGATTACCTCGGGTTCGCCAAACTTGAAGAACACCTCCTGCACCAGGAACTCGATGACGTTAGACGTTGTGGCTTCGTTCATGGCCTTCAGGAAGGTGAATTTGGAGAAGTGGTCCACGACTACAAATAACCAGGCCTTCCCTCGCTTGGATCGCGGATATTTACCTAGAAAGTCGACGTATAGCTTCTGGAATGGTCTCTCCGTTACCACCTCGCGCCCTATCCCGACCTGCGTGCGGTAGTTCGGAGCCTTCGACTCCTTGCATTGGATGCAGTGCCCCACAAAGTCTCGGACTTGAGTCGTCATCTTCGGCCAGTAATATTGCCGCTGGAGTAGCTGCAGCGTCTTCCTTACGCCTCCGTGTCCTGACGTCGGTTCGTCGTGAGCCGTCGCGATCAGGCCAGCTGTGAGCGAGGCTGGGATCCACAGCTTCCAAGACCCTCCTTCGACTTCCTCCTCCAATCTGTCGAATCCGCTGCGTTTGAAGACGAGGTTCCCTTCCACTCGGACATCCGGCAGCCGATCTTGATTCTCCAGAATCTCACCCCGAATCTCTTTGTACTCCTCAGATTCGAACTCCGTCGTGGCGAACCCGAGAGCATCGTCGGCATCCAGCTTCAGCTCCTCTACGCATCTGGACAACGTGTCGGCCACCACGTTGTCGGATCCCTTCCGGTGCGCTATCTGGAAATCGAAGCTCTGCAACCTCAGAGTCCATCGCGCGGGGCGCCCATCAGCCACTTCAGACTGGCGTGGTCGGTGATGACCGTGAACAGCATCAGTTCCACGTACGGCCGGAACTTCTCGTTGGCAAGTACAGCTGCCAAGCACTCTTTCTCCGTCACAGAATAATTTATCTGGTGTTTGTTTAGCTTTGCGGAGAAAATGGACGCTCGTTCTTTTCCTCGTCGTACTGGAACAGTACAGAATAGCCGTCTAAAGTCGGCGTGAACCAAGACAGGAGCCAAGGTAAGCCCGTCTTTAGAGCCTGTATAGCGTCTTCGGCCTCTTCGTTTAGTACTAACCGGGTGTTCTTTCCTTTCTTCAGGGCGTCGGTAAGCGGGGCCGCCGGCGATACCATCCCGTTTCCCCAGGAAGCTTCGTAGCTCCTTAACCGATTTTGCTTCAGGAATCTTCTGGATTGCGACGATCCGGTCCACATCCATTCGCAGGGTACCTCCACCGATTATAAATCCCAGGTATTTCAACGCCTTGTAGCAAAATTTGGATTTCTTTAAACCTATGGTCAAATTTGTTTTTTTTTTAGGCATTCCGCTACTAACCGAAGATACTTCAAATGGATCTCGAAGTCTAGTGCTATGATCAGCAGGTCGTCCAGGTAGACAAAGACGTTTGATCTCAACTGCGCTGGGATCACCTTGTCCATCAGCCGGCTCAGCCGCTGTGCCGCATTGCACAGGCCGAACGGCATCATGGCGAACTGATACAAGGGCCTCCCAGCAACCGTAAATGCTGTATATGGCCGGCTTTCGGGATCCAACTGCTTCAGTTTCCGTGCGTCTAAGCAGATCTCGGTTCTTGTCCGGCCTTCGCACCACCTTCGTGCGGTAACTCCACGGACTCTCGCTGACCTCGATTACGCCAAGCTCCAACATCTTATCCACTTCGGCCCACACAATCTCCTGCATCGCTGGGGACTGTGGATAATGCCGATCCTTGAAAGGTTCTGCGCCTTCAACGAGCTGGATTCGATGTGTCTCCACCGATGTCTTGCCCACACCGACGTCCTCGAAAGATAGAAACTCCTTCTTTACCGCTTCTAATCGATCCCTTTAGTCTTCTTGCAGGTTCCACTCCTCGATCACGGACTCCTTAGCGGCTTTCCCATCCAGCCACGGATTTGTTGCGTCCCATACTTCTTCCACGTTTTCCTTTGAGTTTGTCGCTGGCATCTCTCCGAGTATGGCTGGAGCCAACGCGAACCGCCTCCAGAAATCGATTCCCAGGTATAGTGCCTGCAGGTATGGGCACACGTAAAAGGTGAGTACCTTCTCCAAGAATTCCACCGGAACATGTACTCGACCTGTAATCGACCGGTCTTCTCCTGCAGCCGTCCTCACGATCGACGTGTACCTTCCCATGCTGACGCCGAGCTCCTCCAGCAATTCCCGGCTGCCTTTTCCCTGGACGTTGATAGACGCTCCTGTGTCCAGCAAACCGGAAATGGGCTTGCCCTGTATTCGTACCTCGGCGAAGACTCTGGGATCGCCTCCCATCCCAAGACGAACGGAATCAAGTACGGCACGATGCCGTACGGTCTGATGCCTCTGCCGAAATCGGGATCTGGCCTTTAAAAGCCTTTGGCTGACGCTCCTGATTCCGTCTACCTGGTGGTTGGCAAAGATTCGGTTCCGCACCTCGAGGTACCTTGCATTCGTTCCTCTGCCGGTAAGTATCTTAACCTATATATTCCAACCTTACTCTTACTGATTATTTTATTGTTTTCTAATCTAGGTATAAGCTTTAGCAGAAGGCTTATCAGCGTATTTCTGTATTTCGAGCGCGGGTCTCCCACCTTCCCGGCGCTCGTCCTCCCGTTTCCCGCACACACCGGGCAGTTAGGAGTCACTACCTCCGGCTTCCCGCAGCGGTAACAGAAAATCTTCCGCTCCGCCGATGCGCAGTCACGGAATCCGTGGTCCGGCTGCCCGCAGTTCCATCAGCATATCCTGGGCCTGGGAACCTCTTCGATGTGCGGATCCTCCACGCCCACTTCGTCATCGGGTGGATCTCCGACCACCTCTTCCACCTGGCGTCCGCTCGTCGGGAACTTGGCCGGCCCGTGGTATGTGGCTCGGCTGTCCCGCCTCATGAAAGCCTCCTCCACTTCGAGGCACTCCTCCCGCAGCTGGTCCACGCTAAACACGTACACAAATCGGGCTATCTCGGCTGTCAGCCCCTTTTTTACGATCCGGATCATTTCCGTCTCCGGTATTGGTGACACCAACCTATTCCCGAGTCACCGCATCGTTTGGAAATAGTCCTCCACGGACTCGCCCGGTTGCTGTCTTCGATGCTGAAGGGCCCGTCTGCGCTCGAACTCGCCTCCGATGCCCCGGAACCACGCCACCAGGCTCTCCTTGAGGTTCTCTCACGTCTGCGGAGGGTTCTCTCGGACATACTGCCAATACCACTCGGCTGCCTGGCCTCGCATCAGCTGGTAGAAGCTGGCAAGCACCTGGTTCCACGGACACAGAGACTGCCGCTGCAGGTATTCCATGCGGAACACGAAATCTTCTACCGCGAGTTTATTCTGGTCGCCGTCGAAGAAGATCTCCCATTTTTCGATTCGAACGCCTCTAATCGCATTCTCTCTCCTTTCAGGACCTCGAAGACCTTCCGTGCTGCTTCTTCGACTCTCGTATTCCGCCCGGACTTTCTGCTGTTCTCCGGCACTCCTGCGCTGCTGCTCTCCCGGATATCTACCGTCATCGCCACCCCTCTCCGTGGCTATGTCGCTTGCCCTTGGAGGTTTGGGTGGAGTCCAAGGGTTCTCAGCCCCTGGCGCGGACTTGGGATACGTGCCCGTCGCCTCCTGGCTTCCGCGTGCTTCACCACGCTCGTGATCACCTCGGAAGCCACCTTGCATCGTCTGCTGCTGCATCGCCTGCACGGCGGCTGCTGTTTGCTTCAGCGGCTGGACAACCTCGTTGAACCATCGACATCATTTCGAGGAATCCGCGTCGGATCTCCTCCTGTATCGACCGACTGACGTTGTCGACGTTCATCGACGTCGCGATATCGCTCGGGTCTCCACGTTGTGGGGGAGATATACCCCAGCTATCGCCAGCTGCACCGCCTGCCGCGCCATCTTCATCTCGCTGTGGCTGACCTTCTGGCGGGGGAGTTCTAGTGGTCATCTTTTCTGCCCTAGACCGCAAGCTATTCCTCCTAAACATGAACCTATTCTAATTCTGTCTGCTAAATTATTATTTCTAACACTAAACACGCTTTCTTTTTCTTTCTAGACGACAACAACAAAAAAAAATATACACTCAATTGGACAACACAGGGGGGAAAAGGAGTGTCGCCTAACCGGAGCCAACTTCCACAAGCTTTACTGTGTCTTCTACATCTGCGACCTATCTTATGTTCTTGTGAGCTCCATCAGATCCTCTATCTTCTTCGAGGAAGATAGGGCATCGAGGGTGCTCACCTTTCTACTACGCTTCCTGTCCAGTTGCGCCGCGGATGCGCTTGCAAGTTCTGTGGCAGTCACGGGTGCATCGCATGGTGAACCCTGTGTTCCCATGGGCCACCCGGAGACCAGCCATTTCCTCGCACACATCCACGCCGCAACCAGCAGAAGCCTTCCTGCCTCATCCTATCGTGCGTCCTCCGTTCGCCACCAGTCACCGAACAGGTCGCAAACCAGCTGGCGGTAATCGCCGCTGGTGCCATACCCTTCTCTAGGAGGATCTGCACAATTAGGTGAGTACGAAAAACAAATAACAACAAATATGAACAATTACTTTGTGGTTTCTTTTCCAGCATCCCAAGTCTTTCCGCGGCGAGCAATTATGCTCAGCTTTTTGGATTGCCGACATAAGCCATCGCACGCGTTCCGACCTGGTCTGCCGGCACCACTTGGATTCCTCTACTGGATTATTATACCCTTGCAGGGTATTATAATTTTAGTCAGAAGTTTGCAACGCAGTGAAGGAGACGTTTCCGACCCTATAAAGTATATATATTCTTGATCAGCATCAACAGCCGAGTCGATCTAGCCATGTCCGTCTGTCCGTCTGTCCGTTTCTACGCCAACTAGTCCCTCAGTTTTAAAGCAATCTGGATGAAACTTTGCAGATATGCTCCTATATGCTCTCACTGCTATATATGTCGGAACGAGCTGGATCGGACGACTATATCATATAGCTATATAGGAAAGATCGGTAAATTTTAATGAAAAAAATTATAACTTAGCCAATTTTTACAATATTTGAATAAAATTTGAGATATGACCATTTTGTATTATTCTTGAATTTCGGTTTTAATTTGATCAAAATCGGACAACTATATCATATAGCAGCCATAGGAATATATATATAAATTCATTAAATTCGTTCGCAACATTTTTCGCTCGCAACATTTCTCGTTCGCAACATTTTTCTTTCGCAACATTTACCTTAGTCAGTACCCGAGAAAACGAAAAAGTCAGAAGATTTTTCTTCTTCTTCTTACTTACTGCAAGGGTATTTAAACTTCGGCATGCCGAAGTTAGCTTCCTTTCTTGTTTTTATATTTGTCTCACCGCGTATGGGCTCGAATGTCCTTTTCGAGGACCTTCGCCGCCCCACATCTGGTTTAACATTGGGCGCCATTAAGTTACGGCCTGCTTTTTTGATGGGGCAAGGCCGCTAGCCAGTCGTTGTCAGGGCGGATTTTTCCCCTGTGCCCACAGGTCGCACCATAATTCCACTCGACATGGAATCCACAGACAAGACACAAAAAAAAATCAACAAAACCTACAAGTGAAGGACTGACATGAGACTAAACAACGCAGATTTGGGTCCTCGCTGGAAATGACCCGACGCACCCACCCTTCCTGAGATCCATCCGTATCCAATCTGGGGACCTCCCTGGCATGTGTCATTTGGCCTCATCCTAGTTATAGGCTCATCCGCTCATCTTTTCCCCCCCAAATAATTCACTCTATCACTTCATCATTATAACATTTACTTATTTATCGAACTTATACTGATTAACATTTTGTATTCCAAAATTTTAGGCTTTCATCGCCCTGGGCCAAAGGAAAGAAAATAACAAGGACGACGAAAGATCAGTAGGAGGACAAAAAAAGGACGCGAAACTACTGCACGGGTATGTGAATCTAAAAATTTAGATATATAGACTGAATTAGTTGACCTTCATATTCATTACAGCATTCCGACCTATGGAGCTCCAAAAAGGATCAGGGGCTGAGACGGGTCAGAGTGGATTAGGAAAGGGTCATACCCCTACACAGGATCGGCCTGGTCCACGGATATTTTATAATTTAGTTTCTTCGTATTTATATCTTCATTATTATTGGATTTTTGTTTTATGTTTAGTGCCTTTTTTTTTGGTTTTAATAAATATTTGTGCTATTTGTAAGATCTATCGACTTTTAATAAATAAACGTGTATTTTATGGCATATTAATAGCCACCAAAAATAAATAAATAAATCAGAACACACAGACGAGTAGCTCCTAGCACTGGCACATAACAATATTAAATAAATAAATAAATAACGATCAACAATTCCAATAAATAAAAGCATTCAGATAAATAAAAAGTATGTTTAAATAAATATATATGGAATAAGGGGGAGGTAGTAGGGTATAAGTGTGGTTTAAATAAATAAATAAATGACTATCCTAATTATGCTAATATTTGGCTGCACTTCTCCCGGGTGGGTTTGCTCGTTTTTGATTGGGGCTGGAGGTTGGAATTGATCCACCATGCCACGAGTCCAAGACAACGGGTTTCGGATCCAGTCTCCCCGGGTCTAGAAGGAGGTTATCCCGGGGCCGAGAAAATGCGTTTACGCCCTTCTAGAACCCAGATATACATATTTTACTCCTACTTCTGTTTCCTTTCGGAACGGACTCAATTTGTTTTTCCTTTTCCTGGCTGGTACTCCTGTTCTTTTGTTGTCTTCGTCTCCTCGTCGATCTCCGGATCGGGTTTTCTCTCCTGAACAAATTTCCTAGAACACAAAAAAAACACCACTAACAATTATATGGAGTTATCACCTCCAATTCTGCCCGAACTCACCACTCTCGCGAGGATTATCACAATTGTATACCTTATCGTGCCCGGCGGTTCTTTTGCTAATTTTGACTGGCCCACATGGCGGTCCCCTTGCCCTATTTATGGGCTCGGTTCTGCCGGTCCCCTTTCCCGTTTTCTTATCTCTTTTCCTCCACATAGGTCGAGAACCGGCTTTAAGGCCAGTGCTCTTTCCCTGCCTTGGTGTGCGTGGATGCACTTCATCCGTGAGCTCCTCTCTCCACTTACCATTCACATTTCCCCTTTCTTGGGTGTGGACGGTAGGTGGCGCTCTACTCACGTTCCCCTTTCCCCTCCTCCTCGTGGGACTGCCAACCTCGCCTACTGGGTCAAGTTTCCCCTTCGGCTATGCCAACCCACTTTCGGTGCTCATTCCGGACGATATTTGTTTCGCCCGCGGCTATCGATCACCGTCAGAATGAAACAAAATACTGAACCGATTTGAATAATTTTTTGGATTCAACCCTTGTGAACTATTACCTGTCGAATGCATTAACAAATTGTACGATCCGTTGTCATCAAAAAGTATCTGTATCAGGATTCTTAGATCCCAAACGATTCCATTTTAATTTAACGGAACTAACTGCGTCGGAGTGTTCAGGATTTTTTTATAACAAACTTATATATTCTCTTTTAGCGGATAAATCAACGCTGGCGTTCTCAGGATTTTTAAATCCCAAGTTGTTTAAGCTTCCAATTTGTTTGGCGGATATTTCTACGCCGGCGTGCTCCAGATTATTATATCTCAAGCTATAAATGCTTCTTTTAATCATAGCTGATTCGTTTTCATCCTCTTTTTGAGTATCAAAGTATTTTTTTTATAATATGTTCTTTCAATGGAAGAGTATTATTTTCCCCAATTAAACACAATTCGTGTTTTTCTTCATTGTCATTGTATACAAGTTTTTCTTGTATCCCGTTATATTCCAAGATGCCTTTTTCAATATCTATGTGTAGTTTAGCTCCTATCCTTCTTAATAGGTTGATCCCTATTAATAGATCTGATTCCAGATTTTCGATTTCATAAAATAAATATTTAATACCAAATATATTTATCATATGATAATATTTTATTATTGAATACCCATATACTGTGGATACTCATATATATTGATAATTCATTTTGATTTTCATAAATTCCCTTATTTATAGGGATGTCGTGATATTAAAAAAATATCGTATCGATGATATTTATTTTTTATCAAAACAAAATGATGATAATATTTAAAATATGACAAAAAATAGCGATATATTTGATATTTTTGATTTTTTTTTTTTTTTCAAATAAATTGATTTCCCCACAATTAAAATATAAAAGTTTCTTATTAATTTTTTTGTTTTTTTTTTATTATACTTTTCTTTTATTTATTGAATCTTCTCATTTTCGAGACTAACAATAAGTGTATCAAATCTTATACTATAACCTAACTAGGAGTCATGTAGAATGAAACAGTGGCCCTGACAAATTATGGGAAGGTTGGAAGGTCTGTACGTTGCAGGCGGGTTCGGCTGAAGACCCGAGTCAATACCCTTGCTAGAGGATTAGGGTGGGCAGAGAGTTTTTTATTGTAGGACGCTTTTTGCTTGTCTATTTCATTTTTTACTGCGAGAATGCCGAGGTCCCTGTGGATGTTATGGTTATAGTTCGCAGGATCTTTGATTGTGCGCGCTGTATGATGTCTATGTTTGTTCTGCTGGCGTTCCCCCAAAGCTGGGAGCCATACGTCCAGATTGGCTTAAGAGTGGAGTTGTAGAGCAGGACCTTGTAGTCCAGACATAGGGGCGATCGGGAGTTTATAATCCAGTGGAGGCTGCAGGCTTTCAGTTTTAGTTGCAGTTTTTTGCATTCGATATGTCTACGCCATGTTAGATGGCGGTCGAGGTGGATGCCGAGATACGTTACTTCATTAACTTGGGGGATCTGCGTGCTATTCAGGCAGAGCAAAGGGCAAGTTAGTCTGTTAAGAGTAAACGTTATGTGTTTACACTTTTGTTCGTTTATTTTAATACGCCAGTCTGATAGCCACTTCTCGACTACCACGAGGTGGTTGGCAAGATGGGTTGTTGCACGGACTGGGCATCTGGAGCGGCTAAGGATCGCAGTGTCGTCAGCGAAGGTGGATGTTGTTAGTCGGTCACTCGTGGGAATATCTGCTGTGCAAAGGACGAATAGAGTTGGCCCAAGTGCTCTGCCTTGTGGGACACCAGCTTCGATAGTGTAGCTGTCGGTAATTGTTGTGTTACACCTCACTGCGAAGGCTCTATTGTAGAGGTAGAATTCAAGAAGTTTGTGAGGGTACCCAGGCAAGTGTGTTTTAATTTTAGGCATGAGACCTTTGAGCCAGACGCGGTGGAATGCTTGAGATACATCGAGGAATATCGCGCTGCAATATTCCCTATGCTAGAAGGATGTGCGAATTTCTGATGTTATTCTGTTTACTTGCGCGATAGTTCCGTGTTTTTCTCTGAATCCAAATTGATGGGCTGGTATAATGTTGTGGGCTCCCATATATGGTATTATGCGCGTTAGAAGGCATTTTTCGAATAATTTGGACAGGCATGATAATAAACTTATTGGTCTGTAAGATGACGGAATCGTGAGATCTTTTCCGGGCTTCGGTATCATAATAATAATAGATTTTTTCCATTTACTTGGATAGTAGCCGAGGCTTATGATTCCATTGAAGAGTTTACAGATGACCTCAATAGCACAGTACGGAAGTTCCATTATCATTTTTGTAGTTATTAGGTCACCGCCTGGAGCCTTTTTTGGTTTTAGCTCCCTGATGATTTTTGTGAGCTCGTTCGGCCGAAATGTACTTGGCGTGGATTCAGTTTCGAGGGGGAAGGACATAATCATTTGTTGCAGGGTTCGGTTGGAAGACGCCTCTGAGATGTAAGGCAAATGATTCGGCTCTATCATTGTCGCTGCGGGGCCAGCACCCTGAAGAATTCCTTATAGGGTTGACGGTTTCAATTGGAGAGCTTATATTTGGGTGAGCCCTCCACAAGGAATGCTAAGTACTTGTTTGGCGAGAGTTTTTCAATATATTTATGTTGTTCATTTTCAGCATCTTGCTTCAGAGCCCGGCTTAGGTTGCGGGTGGCTTCAGGAAGACGTTGCTTTGAGCATGGCGATCTGCTGCCATTCAGATGATCTGTACGGTAGAAGGTATACGCACTTATATGGAAGTTATATCTACCTGTGAGGTGCGTTTCAACCAGCAGCATTGCGCCGATGTGATTTATCCACATGGATATGCGTAGGTTAGTCACTTATTATTTCGACTGTTGTGCTACAATCAACTGAATCACCATGTTCTGGTTCTGAACAAGGGTTTGCATGGTTGTTTTTATAAATGACATAAATTCCATCATACTTTGTTGCATGGTAAACATCTTAGATTCCAAGTTGCTTTGCGGCTGCCCTGGGACCTGCTGAGCTGAATATTCTGAGTGAGGCTGGTGTGGATTTTCCATACCTGATCTTAGGGCATCGGCGTAGGAGATTCCCTTGGTTGTACTTAGCTGCCCAAATGATGATCTGGCTGCCTTGGCGAAAAATACGTCTGGCGTACTTTTTGAGTTGTAGTACAAATTTTGTGTATGTTGTTGGTACGTAGCTGTGGCTCGTTGCATGCGACTCTTCAGCTCCTTGTAGACCGCACAGCCTCTGTAGTTTGCCGTATGGTTTCCTCCACAGTTGCCACAGTTTTTCATTTGGGGGTCTTCTTTGTTTGCGGCGCAGTTTACGGAGTTATGGAAGTCTACGCAGACTATGCAGACTGTTCAAAGTGTGCAGTATGTCTTGGTGTGTTCATACTCCTGGCAGTTTGTGCATTGTACAGGGCCGTTGCGTTTGTGTGGTACTTCCACGGTGATCCTTCTACGCAGTAAGAGCTGCAGCTTGTAGATCGGATGAACTTCGTTTTTCTTCAAGGCTTTTCTGTCTAGTTCGAGCTCGACCTTGAAGAGTGGTTGCGGCTTTTTGTTTCTGTTAATGATGTTGCTTACATTTTTCGCACAGAAGCCCTTGGCCTTAAGGGCTTCTTGAATCTCAGAGGGGGCGACTTCAGGTTCTATTCCTTTTAGTACAACTTGCAGTCCCTTGCTTCTTTTCAGTTGGTAGATGTAGAAGTTCTTTTTTGCTTCCTCCAGGTAATTAGACACAGCACGTAAGTGTTCTTCGGACTTAGTTTAACTTAATTTTTTTATTCAAATTCATGGATTTCAAATCAGATAATACTGATAATTATACGGGTACAGATAATAATAAATTTTTTATATTAATTCCAGAACTTAGAATTAAGGGATTTAAAACACCCTCGTTGAGTTATATGTTTGTCCGTCATCCGGCTTCGTGCGTCACACACTACACCTTTTATTGCGGACGCCAGCCGCTCTGACGGCACTGAGCTACCCGGAGTTATTAAGTACCTTATGGCCAAGCGATAAAGGCCCGGCATTGTAGACTTGTAGCCTTTCCATTCCGAAGGGAAAATATAAAAAAAAAATATCGCAATACCGATATTTGGGCAAAAAAAAATATTACGATATAAATATATCAAGCTGGGGCAAATTCAGGGATATTGTCCACGCAAAGGTTAGTAACAGGAGGATTAAAGTACAATCTTCGGCAAAGGCCCTCGATAAAGAAGTAGAGCCCCTTACGAACATATTAAACAACGCCTACAATGAGACATGCAAGGTGTCATTTTCAAAGAAACAGTATCCACCATGGTGGAACAAGGAGCTGAGTGAGCTCAGAAAGAGAACACGAAAGTCCTTCAATACATGTTATGTGTCCAAAGAATGGGCACATTACAAATAAGTACAAAAACAAAAAAACCGATACGAGGCCAAGAAAGAATCTTGGAAAAGTTACTGTGAAGCTTTGGAAGATATAAAGGACACGGCAAGGCTAAGTAAAATCCTTGCTAAAGGGCACACAAGCCCATCCTTAATCAACAAACCTGACGGTACGTCAACATCGTCAGTCGAGGAATCCCTAGAGATACTTGTAGACACGCACTTCCCAGGGAATGTACGAGTAAACTCGGACTCCGGGAGACCTAGAACCGAACAGAACTTTACGACAACTGGAGACACTATCACCATTGAAAAGATACAATGGGCGATAAACTCCTTCGACAAATATAAAAGCCCGAACCAAATAAAGTTAATCAGAGGTACATCACAATTCGAAAACAAACTTAAAACGTATCTTTCTACACACACATAAAACATATGTATAACAAACACTATAAATTTAAAACATATATGTAACAATCACTAGAAACTTAAGAAATAAATGTTAGTATTAAGTTAGTAATATCTCATTTTGGGACTGGCGCATTAACCTAAAAGTTTTATTCTTGTAGCGCCAGGATATTAAATAAATAAATCTAAATCTAAAAATACACTAATATCGCTGAACGCGGTACAGTCTAAGATCCACGACTTTTTCAAAGGTCAGGCCACCAAGGAATGGTCAGGGACGAGTCAAAACAGAAGATCGAGGCTATGTTGGCCGAACTTCGACAGCAAACGCACTGAAAAACTGATATCACATGGTAAGAAGGATATCAGTAGAATCACAGCTGTCTCCACCGAGAAGTAGGGAAACGTAAGATTGCAGCTATTTTTGCTTTTCTCAACGATTCGGGTTAGTACTGAGCTTGACCAGCTAAAATCAGGAAACAGAGGGTGTGGAACAAAACGAAGCACAGCTCTAATTGGAGGTTTCGAGGAGAGCCTCACCACTTTAACCTACCTACCTACCTACATAAATATATCATTTTCAGAGAAAAATATCTATATATTCATATTTTGATATATTATCAACAACCATACAGGGTGCTTTTTTTTGTGGTACCCGATGTTAAACTGGAATAACTTTGATAGCATTTGTCAATTGTTTATCTGACAGCTGCTGTCATAAACTTCAGTCCAGCACAATTTTTACCATGGAGCATTACACGCCAAAAGAAAAAGCTGAAATTGTTAAATTGTATTTTCAAAATCAATCCTCTGTTACATTAACTCAACGCGCGTCCTGAGCAAAATATCGTTCGAAAAAAGTTGCAACACCGAAGACAATTCGACGTATAGTGGCAAAATTTTGTGAAAGTGGTTCAGTGGTAACTAAGAGGCCTAAGATTAAAGCACGTCCACGTCGAAGTAATGAGGCTATTGATGCCGTACGGACCGATGTTCAACAACATCCCGAAACATCGCATCGCCGGCGTGCTCAAGAGTTTGGCATGCATCCATCCATCGATTTGCATAATTATCCATACAAAATGCAAATGACACAAAAATTATTGCCAATTGATAAGCCACGTCGTGTTCAATACGCTAAAAACATGCAAAACATCCTTGCCAGTGAACCAGATTTTTGGGAGCATTTGATAATGAGCGACGAAGCTCATTTTACGCTGTGTGGAAGTGTAAATAAACAAAATGTTCGCTTTTGGGGTACTAAAAATCCACAATTAATCCATGAAGTGCCTTTACATTCGCCAAAAGTGACGGTTTGGTGCGGTTTGTGTGCCGAAAAAGTGATCGGTCCGTACTTTTTCGAAGATGAAAATGGTGCTACGGCTACAGTCAATGGAGAGCGATACAGAGCCATGATACGCGATTTTTTGGCTTCTGAATTGGACGAAAATGGAATGGAAATTACTGGTTTCAGCAGGATGGGGCAACGTGTCATAGTGCACGCCTAACAATCAATTTATTGAAGGTAATGTTCCCCAATAGATTGATCTCAAAAAAAGGCGATTACGATTGGCCACCACGTTCGCCTGATTTGACCGCTCCTGACTTTTTCCTGTGGGGATACTTAAAAAGTAAGGTTTATGCTAATCGGCCAGAGTCTCTTGAACAACTTAAGACCAACATCCGCAACGAAATCGCTGGAATTTCCCGTGAAACACTTCAAAAAGTGATGAAAAATGGCGAAAAAAGGGCTGATATGTGTGTGGCTGCAAATGGTGGTCATTTACCAGATATTGTTTTCAAAAAGTAACAGAACAAATTGTGCAAGACCATATTAAATGCCAATAAAGAAAAAATTAAAAAAAATTAATTTGTGTTAAAGTTATTCAAAAAAAACATCGGGTACCATAAAAAAAGCACCTTGTATAACAAGCCGTGGCCCCTGTGTCGATTAATATTTTTAATTCCCTTTTTGTTTTTTTGTCCACCCTTGTTACTTGAGGCATTCCTCTGTTGGGCGCTGATCTAAAAAATGGTCTTCGTTAATGTTATTTACTCTCATAGTTTTTTGAGCTGGTTGAGTAACTGTCCCAGTTGATTCCCGTTTTAACGGGCGGTGTGTTTCAGAACGATTTACTTGACTTCCGCCTGTGTTGGTTTTTTTCGCTTGGTTATAATAATTTCCTTTGAATTTATTATTGTAATTCCACGGACGATTGTAATTTTTATTCGGATAATTTTGAGTCCTTATAGAGCTATCAACTTCCATAGGTTCTTTTGGGGGTTGAACTTAAGAATTGTTATTTGAATTCCAATTATTATTTTGTTCCCGTTTTGCGGCCAATTATTATTCTGATTATTATTCCAATTATTATTCATTCTATTTGATGTATTATTATTCTGTCTAGAATTTACTGGGTTAAATCTTAGGTTGTTACCCTGATTTTTATTTTCGTAATTCTTTTATTTGTTTCTTTGATTATTCCGCTGTCTTTTTCATATGTCATATGGTTTTATTTATAAGTAATGTCATTTTCTTGTTTACTTCATTCTAGAATTCTGTAATGTTCATACGACCCTGTCTAAGGATGCTTAATGGATAAAATCCAATCTAGAAAGAATTGCTTCCAAATTTAAAACTGTACCATGGTTAGTAAGAGCATCATATGCTGCTCCCATGATTTCATTACGTAAAATTGTTAAAGCGATTAAATTATGTTCGCTTTGAATTTTATATAAACTCGTGTCAGTTTCTGTCGCTTTTCTCCAGCCTACATATTGGATTATTTCACCTGTGAAATGTTAGTAAGAGCATCATATGCTGCTCCCATGATTTCATTACGTAAAATTGTTAAAGCGATTAAATTATGTTCGCTTTGAATTTTATATAAACTCGTGTCAGTTTCTGCCGCTTTTCTCCAGCCTACATATTGGATTATTTCACCTGTGAACTTTGGTAAAGATTTAACTACCTCTAGAGTAGTTTCGCATTTTATATTTGGGTTAATTGTTTGGACTTTATAATCTTCCACATCATTTTTGTTAGCGGTTAACTGCCCCTCTATCCCTTTAATTTTCCTGGTCACTAAACCAAATTGTACATTTATCAATCGGTTAATTAATTCCATTGTCAGATTGCTGGCGCTGGATATCCCGCCCTCAAAAAAGGTTGGTGCTTAACCTCCGGTTTCCATTGTTAAATTTAAATTCTCAAAACTATTTATTACATTTTCCAGATTGTTCTCTTTAATTAATTTGTAAAATTTATTCAGTAATGTTTAATTTTAAAACTTTGTAATGTTCTCTGTATATTGGTCTTATTTTATTAATTTAAATATTATTTTTTTCTGCTCACGATACTTTCCGTTGGAGTCTTCCTTCAGTGTATCTTCTGTTGGGGTCTTCCTTCAGTTTAGTTGGGGGTTGATCTTCCTTCTCAGAATGTAACTTGTAAGTAAAGTTTCAAATGGTCTTCCTTCCTTCTTTAATGTTTTGTATTTTGGTTTGAAATATATAAAAGTTTAGGCATGGGTGTTTCTCCTTTTCATTATAGTTTATATCTTTCGTCTGGTTTTATTCTTTTTTTTTATCACTCGCAGTTTTGGTTTTAGGTTGGTGGATGTTTTGCTATAAATTTTTTTCACTTAAAAAAATTATTTGCTTCAGCACGAGTTATAGATTAATTTGTTATAGTTAATCTTTTTCTGAACTTTGTATTTGTACTGACGCGAGTTCTCGATTTTTATTTAAATTGTTATAATTACATTTTTCACATCTGAACTTATAGTTACATCGATTGGGTGGGTGCTCATGTTATTTATTTAACTTGCTATCATAAAATGTTTAGTAACTAAACGATTAGTTGCACTGCCCCACGTTGGGCGCCAATTAAATTATCTATTCCGGAGTTTTATAAAAAAATATATTTTTTATTTCATCTTCTTATTACAGAGTATTTTTATACTCTTGCAGGGTATTATAATTTTAGTCAGAAGTTTGCAACGCAGTGAAGGAGACATTTCCGACCCTATAAAGTATATATATTCTTGATCAGCATCAACAGCCGAGTCGATCTAGCCAAGTCCGTCTGTCAGTCTGTCCGTCTGTCCGTCTGTCCGTTTCTACTCAAACTAGTCCCTCAGTTTTAAAGCTATCTGGATGAAACTTTGCAGATAGTCTTCTATATGCTCTCACTGCTATATATGTCGGAACGAGCCGGATCGGACGACTCTATCATATAGCTATATACGAAAGATCGATAAATTTTAATGAAAAAAATTGTAACTTAGCCAATTTTCACAATATTTAAGATATGGCCATTTTGTATTATTCTTGAATTTCGGTTTTAATTTGATCAAAATCGGACAACTATATCATATAGCTGTCATAGGGCCGATCAGAAAATTTTGAGGAAAAAATCTAACTAAGCCAATTTTCCACATATTTTCATAAAATTTGAGACATAGACACTTTGTATTATTCCAGAATTTCGGTTTTAATTTTATTCAAATCGGACCACTATATCATATATCAGCCCTAGGAATATATGTATATATATAAATTCATTTAGTTCGTTCGCAACATTTTTCGCTCGCAACATTTCTCGTTAGAAACATTTTTCTTTCGCAACATTTACCTTATGTAAGCACCCGAGAAAACGAAAAAGTCAGAAGATTTTTCTTCTTCTTTCTTACTGCAAGGGTATTTAAACTTCGGCATGCCGAAGTTAGCTTCCTTTCTTGTTTGTATTAAAATGAATAAGTTATATTTTATGATCGGTTGACCGATCTCTTTCTATCTCCAGATTCGACTGGCAGCTTAAGGGGGTCTTATACTTAAGATTTTTTTTTTAATGTTTTTTTTAAATACTAGAGGATCTGAGGAATAAAGGGTTTGGTAAAATTCGCATTCCTTCATGGGTAAACGAAGGCCGAAAGATTGCCATCTCCATAGGTTTCTACCATTTCCCCTATCTTTAAACGCGTTTTCCCGAAAATCGCCCTTTTCAAACTTTCTGGTATCACTTCTACCAGTAATTTTCATCGAATCGAACTAATTTTTTCCCCACTTCTTTATCAAACAATTCTCTATGCTTCTCCGAGTATTTTAATTTTTACACCGTCTAACAGGTAAAAAAACATGGTTGAAAATGGAACTTTTTACAAAAAAATATATATTAAAAACCATTTTGAATTTTAAACAAGTAAGAAAGCTACAGTCGTTCGTGAACGACTGTTATATACCATGTACCAAAATATATCGCCGCTTTTGCCTATTGCGACTTTTGCCTATTAAAGAAATGTAAACAAACTCGCTCTTTGCAAAACCACCACCATCTCATGCACTTGCGTGTGCAAGACAGAGACAGAGATAACCCCTCCTCTCTTTTTTACGCACGGGAGTTAGTTTCTTGCGCTCATCAGT
>VNJV01009663.1:0-13330 GCA_008042635.1 Drosophila nikananu | reverse complement strand
AAGGTAGGGAGGGCTTTGACTCCTCAGGTCACCGGAGGATTTTTAGGAGATTCGGGGTACAAATTCTGTCCGTTTGATTATATGTAGTGAGGGTATACCTTCACCCCCCTTTTTCTCGTCGCAGCACGCAAAGCGATTTTTCAAGAATGACAGAAGGCCAGATGCAGGAGGGCAAGATCACCACCCCACTAGCCGACGAGCCACAGCCGGATCTTTCCGCGTGCGCCCCCCTCGCATCTCGACAACATCTAGGCCAACTCAGTAATTCGTTACAATTTCAGTTACTCTTCTGTGGGCTTCGTCCTTGGAATGTGATTTAATTTGGCAATGAAAGACCTCTGAAAATATATACATATTTCTATATTAAGTAAGTAAATGAATATATGAATATTTGTATTAATTTCTGATATTCAAAGTTGTGGATTGACAGAATAAAAATAAGATGATTAAAATTGTTCATTCAAATAACCTATTTAGCGTTTACAGTCATTTCTCTATCCCTATAAATCATTTCCATCCATTAAAATAAATGCATTCCTGCAAATTGTTTGTGTTCATCACTAAGCCGCAAGTTGTCCTTATTTGTCGAACCACACAAAAGAACGTAAAAATTATTTGAACAAAATAACCGAAAACCTTATGAATGCAAATTAGCATATTTAAAACGTAATGCCTGCTGACAATTGCAGAAGCCCGGCCTCCCGGAGCTGCAGTTTTATTATTTATGGCGCATTAAATGCCAAGCTAAACAAAACCCATTGCAGTATTAATTATATAATAAAATTTCTGGTTACAGCCGAGGAAAAAAGCATTGGAGTTCCGTGCAGAGCTTAATGCACATTTGCAGAATTTTACTCTGTTTTCGGCGGCTTAAACGCATAATTATGGCCTCTGATAATTAATAATAATTATTTTTGGCAGCTTATTTATTACCTCAGATTTGCAACGCGATTAAATTCCTGTATATTTGGGGCTTTACGCGTGCGAAATGAAATTAGTTTTTAAATCACCGCCTTAAAGTGAATAATTGGCTTTCAGTGTTGCTTTTAATCCCTGTTTCTATTATTTACGAGCTAACAAATTATTTGGAAACTTACATAGATTTAAAAAATCTGTGGTTGAACAATAATTCGTGGTATTACAAAAAAAATAATATGAAATACATAAATAAATGTAGCATATTTTTATAAATTCCTATATATTGTTTAAACTTCAACGCTTTCTAAACTCATTGTTTCGGTACTAATTTGAAGTGACTTTGTTAAAGTTACCATCGAAATCAATAATTTAAAAATCAAATTGAATTTAAGTAATCGATATTTTTATTTAAGTTTTATTTTCCTCCTGACTTTATACGTATGTACATATATATGTATATATTAAATTTTCAATAGACTTTTGCCCGAAATATTTGCCCGGTCACGTTTCATTGTTAATTTCTACAAATTTTGCAAAATGCATATAAAATTTAACGAGTCCTCACAATGGCGCAGACACATCGAAAAACCTATGTATTTTTTGGGCCGACCTGGTGGGTGGTAAAACTGGTGGAAAAATTGGGTCTGAGGCAGAGGGAGGCATTGTGAAAATGTAAAAAAAAACGGGCCAGCAAAAGCACGGTCAGGGGACAAGGACATATTGTAGGCAAACACACACATATTTTGTTATAGGCCGATTTGCGCTTTGTGCCTTTGCGACGTATCTTTCTGGTTGCCCTTTTTGGACATATAATTGGGGATATAATAATAGAGGCGAACTTAAAAGACTTTAAAACTAGACGATAGAACCATTTTTGTCCCTATTTTTGTCTCAGGATATAAGTAAGATATTTTTAGATTAAATATGTTTGTGAAATAAAAGCTTAGCGTTATATACAGACTGTTATAATTTATTAGAATTGCGGAAAAATTAACAGCGATTTGGAGATTCTATTTCTTAAAATTAAGCTTGCAAAATGGTGGCTTTAATTACTATTTTAGTAAAGATTTCAAAGTTACATATATATATTTTTTAACAAAGCTCTCATAATGCGACCTGTTTTTATTTTAAGGCACCTTGAGATCTACCATTTTGACCGCTTTTGTACAAGCTTGTTGCATATTTAAGCGCTTTTAAAACATTCGTTACTCTCTTTCTCCGTGTGTGTGTGCCCGAGTGTGCGGTGTCCCCGCTTTTATTGTTTTGGTTATCAATGCTCAGCGCTTTTAAAAAATTCAATTGCGGTCGGAAGTCGTCGCACTCACATAAACTGCGACCCGACCACCCATCGCCACGGTGCGCCCCCAGAACGGCAACAATTTACATTTAAATGGCGATAAAAAAAGTGATACAAATGTAAAATTCTAGACCCAAGCCGGACCTCTTCGCTTTAATGACGACATTTCCAACAACCAGAGAAGAAGATGGGGTATGGGGGACGGCCAGCCTCTTACAATTCTGCGCAAAATGCAAATTTAAATTCTTTCCAATTGTTATTGTTGGTGTTCTATTTGCACTTTGGTGCAAACACTCGACGCCTTTCGCCCTGGCCGCAAAACAAACGACAAGCTGGAACATACGTTAGCTCTCGTTTCCTTTTGGGGATTCCCCGTCGTCCATTTGCCCCACGTCCCGTCCGTCCGCCGTCCAATTTCCCCATTGTCGTTGCCATTTTGTTGCTGGCTTTCTCGTGTGTCTTGCTCTTTGCCCGAATTTGTATCGGTGAAAGATTTTTAAATATTTCATGATCTTCGTCTGGGGCTGCGCCACCACGAAGTGCACGGGAAAATTTCAATTTGTAAGCAAATGAATTTTTATCGAGACAAAATAATATTTGCAACGTGCAAATACGAGGGCGCTTCCCCAAAGTTGCATGGCAATGTAATTTCTAATGATTGAATGCATTTCTCAGGGACACGGGATTGTGATGGAAAAATGAAATAAAATAATATTAAAATTATATAGAAAGTAAGCTAGTCGGTTCTAAATAATAGAATATATATCTGTTTTTACTATGACCTAATATATAGCATCGAGTTCCTCTCGTTTCCTGTGCCGGCTAAGACTTCCTTCAAACGCCTTAATCGTCTTGGCAGTTAATACCGCTTCTAAGAATTATTCCAGAACCCATAACTCGGAGTATATTTTCCCTATTTACATCATATTTAAGTACTATTTATGCCGACACGCATTCCCCCAGTCGGCAGTTTTGCCTTTTGGCGGAAATTTTACCAATTTCCGAAGTGACAGAATCAGAGAATTTACAGCGCCGTCAATCTTTATCGAAGCCATTGCACTTGGCTGGCCAAACAGCAACAGCAGCAAAGTGGGCGTTATTCAGGGGTTTTCCCCGGGGCGTGGCGCTTGGCATATTTCGCCGGCGAAAAATCGTAGGAAAAGCCCCGATAAGCGAGTGCAAATCAGTTGGCAAGGCGGGCATAACGAAAGCTGGCTCAAAAATGATTCCTCCAGTTGATTTTCTGCGGCATTTTCCTCGCCGCCCTTTTCGCCGTGCATTTCCCGATTAACCAGCTGCGGCGATTCTGGCGAGACTTTTGAGCCAGTGCCAAAGGGATTTTTGGCAAATCTGTTATCTGCCCCGACTTTTCACTCGACTCGCAGGCCGCGTTCCTGGCCACTGCAGCCGGACTGCGTTCGTAATTGACAAATTTATGATGCCCGGACGGATGATTTATTCCTGGGACCTTAAAGACTCCCGGCTCGGCTATTCGAATCAAATTATTGTCTTAATTATGCAGTGCTATTGGATGGAGTTCGAATTTGACTCGAGGCCAGGAGATAGAGTATTCGTTTCATGCTCCAATTGGCTTCTGAATGAGCTGAATCTGAGCACTGAAAGAAAGTGGGTGAGTTTCTTTTCAATTAATAAACATTGTTACTTTTTCTTATACAACAATATTATTTGTGATTATGTTGTGAGTTAAAAATGCTGCTTAAATATTATTTATAGTATTCAAACAGTTGGTATTTATACCGAAGCTTGTTGATAGAATTTTAAGTTTAAATGCACGAAAATAATTATATAAAATATATTTTATGAACCTACTTTTGTATCTATATTCTACAATTATTTAGAATCTTTAAAAAAATATAGCTTCAGGAACTCATAGATTTCATTATTAGTTAGACCTAAATTATCCATATTTTCCCTGTGTAGATGGGGTCTGTTTGCTGGGCACGCATTTTAATGAAATCAAAAATTTACGACACTTTTGCCGAGTCAAGCAGAAAAATTCTGCAAAAGCTGCTGCACTTGGGAGTCTTATTTTCCCGTTTTCCCCTCAGTTTTCCATAAAGTTTTTGCAAACAAAAATCTGTTTGTGCTTAGAACTGTGAAAGGGGAGTTTTCGGGGTGGAAAATGGAGGGGAACCGGAAAGGACTCCTCTCTCATACATGCAAATGGCGCATTGAAACAATAAAAAGGGCGCGGCTGACTGACTGAAAAGGGGGCGGCTGGTTGCAGTTATTTATGCAACGAAGCGAAACAACTAAAATGCAAAATGCGAGAAGATTTCGCGTTTCGCCGAAGTGACGAGCCATGCAAATTGGCGGCATTGGCACAGTGGGCTGCATAAGTGCCTAACAGGGGGAGAGCAGAGCAAATATCTGGCGACCCACTGTGCGAGTATCTGGCGAAAACTTTCAACTGAAACTGTGGCGACTCTCAATAAATAGTAAAGAAATCAGCTAAATGACAGGCCAATGCTGGGAATCGTGGGAAAAACTAAGTATATTTAACACTATTTTCACACTTTAGGTAGGGAAAAACCTATATGGTAAATGTTGTCAAATGTTTTATGAAAAATAAACTGTTCAAAATTAGATTTTCTGCGATTGAATTTATTAAAAAACGTTACAAAATAAAATGTTCGTAATATTCAGCATTTAAATCCCTATTTCCTGGTTAAAATAATGCACTTTCAACAACCTTGTTTTAGAGGGTTTTCATCTCAATTAGAGCCCTTTTCCGACTTTTCACTGCATCCGAAGAGCTTGACCACAAAGACCGCCCTTCAGCTGAACACCTCTCCATGTCAGGCGCAAATGTTGCAGCTTTTGTTGATCCGCACACAATGCATTATGTTAATTTGTGGAAATCTGGCCAAGTAACTGTCCGTTGTACTGGCAAGCCCTCATAAACAGAGAGCCACTCGGCATTAAAGTCGAGATGCCAAGTAGTGTCTGTCAGCGTCAGGACGGGATTTGGGCCGGGAAGAGCCCTCGAGCCCTTGAGCTCCCGGACGAGACCTCCCAGAGACTGCGGGCTCGTGTCAGAATTCCAGCTTCCAACTCTCCGGCAGTTTGGCATCTTTTCTGCTGCCGCTTTTGTTGACATGGCTTTTGCGGCGTTGTCGCAGCCGATGTCTCGTGTTGCATGTTGCACGTTGCACACAGCAGACTGCACACTGTTGCCACATGTGCAGCACACTGGCAGAAGAAAGCCCAGAAAAACCCGAGGAAAACCAGCAGGATGTGAATGGAGTGTGAAAGCGCGAAGCTGACGGCGGCTGTCATTGCCATTTGGCTGCGCCTTTTTTGCATGCCACCTTTTCCCTGGGCTTACCGCCTTTTCTTGGCACCCCCCGCTTTTTTATTTACTGTCACCCGCGAGCGAGCAACTTGCCTCTTAATTATGGAGCTCTCAAGAAGGCGCCAAGTAGTGGCAAAGTTGACAGTGGAGGGACTTGAGAAGGCCTGCCAAAAAGTACGTTCGTTTGCAATAATTGCTGCTGAGGTATAAACAGAGATACATTTCAAATCAAGCTCTCTAAATAATAAGGGTTCTGTGAGCTTTTAAATTATAGATTCCATTTCCATGGCGGCCAGAGTGGGCATCATTTTTCACACAGTTTCTATGATAATTGCACAAATCGCAGACTTGACTCACAGCGGCTGGGAAACTAATCAAAAGTTGGCTTGCTGTAATAACTTCCATTTGTCGACATCAGTCCCACTTGCAGTTCCATCCTCCCTCATTACCAAAGCCATAGCCCTTCCTCTGCTGCTATTTTTTGAAGTTGTGCAAAAGTTTTAACTTGACAAACCCAACAAGTGCCGATGACAATGGACCGGCCATGGACGACGAAGTAAAACGGGATAAAATATTAATAGTCAAGCGAACTTTCGCAATTGACTATCATCAAGGAAGAGGGCGGCAGGGGATTGGCACCGGGATCGGGGCATCAGCATCTATAATTTCTTACGCTCAAACAAACTTGGCCTGCGAAAATGCACTGCCAGCTGGCCAGGCTCCCTCTCTTTTATTTTTTACAATTTGTTAATGACTGCAAAATGAACTTCTTGGAGTCGGGGACTGCGACAGCCACTGGGGCCGAGAGACTGAGGCTTGTGCAAATGGCAGCTGCCGTTTCCTGGGCAATCCGGAATGGATCCCAGCGACGACAATGTTTTCAGCACCGTCCTGCAGCCGGTCCTCGGCCCGCGGACTCATCACTTTCGTTGTCGCCATTGTCCGCTCTCGGCTGTTGGCTGGGCTGACGTGACGTTCCATCAGCGGACATTTCATAGCGCAGAGCTGGATCCGTTCCCGGCATCACTCGCATCCCTATCGCGGTGGCCACACTGCAAAAAGGTCTGGTATTAACCTAGGAATAAACGGATTAGAGAGATTTACATTGATATATCGAAATTAAGGGTGTTTAATGGTATGCAATTTAAATGTTTATCTTAAGCTAATGGAAGTCACAGTGGATCATATCTTTCTCTTAGAAAACCCCTTGAAATTTGACCTTAAATTTTGGGTTTTTCGAAGTGCAGGCCTATCTGCTCACTAATGCGGTTTGTGTTCCCAATTTTTGTTTTGTGCTTCGTTATTTCTTGTTTTGTTTTAAGTCCTTCTGCCCTTTATTCTGTTTTCCGCTTTCTGCATACTTCCTTCGAGCGGCGCTTTTCAGCAGCAAAACAAACAACGTCACTACGCGGCCAGGATGCCAAACAAGCTTGAGTTGCCAGGCGCAATTTTTCATTCTGGGCCCAGGATGGGCGAAAGGACATGGGCAAAGGACAATGCCACCCATTCATTACCAGTGCTTTGGTTGCATGCAGCGTGGCGGGGTCCTGTCCGGTGCTGGCAGCTCGGCCACTACGACTTGACATAAATTGAACCGAAAGGGTTGAAATATTTCAAGTATTTACATATTTCGTTGTCCTATTTAGAATAATATTCACGACATAAAAATATCGTAAAATATTAATGAAATAAAAATACTCAACATTTTCCCAGTGGAAATCCTTCTCTAGGTCATGGTTTTGTATTTGAATCGCATTCATATTTTTCAATATTTTAATGTTATAATAACTTACAAGTACAAATTGAAATAATTCAAGCTTGAACTATATTTAAGTAAGTCATTTTCCTATTTTTCCCATTAAAATTATTTGATTTAGCTACTTTTTGTGGCTGCACTGTCTTTGGCCGCTGTCCCCTGTCCTGTGTCCCTTTGGTCCTTGCCATTCCGGGATGGTGTCCTGCAATCGCCGCCTGTACATCATCCGCTGGTCTATCTGCTCGTCCTCCTTCGCTGGCTCGTCTTTCCTTCCTTCCTTCCGTTTCATTGCCAGCCGCGCATCCTTCCGCATGATGACACTGTTTTTGGCGGCCACCATAACCGCTGCCAGTGTCCCTCCCAGCCTCCCGGTTACCCCTTCTCTCTTACTCCCATACTCCCGTACCCCTAACCATTTTCCCCATTTTCCATTTTCCCCTGGCTTCCCAGTTTCAGTCCCAAGTCGCAGCCGCGGTCCTGGCCTCATTTAACTTGTAATTACGCTTGAGCAAAAATCAAAGTGGCTCAAGTTGCCAGCGAGCCCCGGAAAACTCCGGAAAACTCCCCCATCCGCCGCACTTGTCACCAGCGATTTTTCCCCCGCCTTCAGCTTAGCACGTGTCCTGTGCTTCGCTTTTTCTGGCCCTTTTTCCCCATCGCGGTATTGGATGGGTCAAAGGCATATTGGACCAAAATTGAGAGCAGTTGATTGGCGGATAGAAAATTGGAAAAGATCTCTACAGACATTAAACAAAAAGGCTAGAATTAATGGAATATTATTTACTATGGTGATAAATACTTTAAGCAGGACAAATAAGTTTAAGATAATTAAATACAGCTGTAAATAAGAAAACCTGTATAAGTTACTATAGAAATCTATGCGATTGTGTTGCTGTTAAAAATTATAATGTATTCCTGATTTTTGATTTTCCTGAAAATAATATAAGCTCCTACTATTAGTTTTCAGTTTGTATAATTAAGTAACTGTGTAGTCGAACCACATTTATGTTTTGTATTATCTTTGGGCCCTTTTTTGTCGGCTATTTTCAGTTGGCCGCCAGTTCGAGCAGCATAAAATATTTAAAATCTCGCGTGGCTCTGATTATTACAGTTGTACGCTACCCTTTTTTTGGCCTTCAGGTCCCTCAGCTTGGTCCCCCTTTTCCCTTCCTTATGCGGCAATCCCTCGGCGTCCCCTGCTCCCACGCCTATGACAGCTTTTCATTTAGCATCTGCCTCTGCGACTCTGGCTTCTGTAACATTTTCTTTTTTCCCTCAAAATTATGGCGCTAACCTTTTTCCTGTTTTTCCTGTTTTTCGGCGTTTTTTTGTTTACGCCGATTTCCTGCGCGACTTTCACGCACTTCCGTTGAGGGAGCTCCGGGCTCTCGAGAGGAATCCCCCCTTTGGGTAACCGAAATGATGTGCTGATTTACGCTTAGGCTTTTAGTACATAATTTATAGGGACGGTCGGGCATAAACAGCTTAAATTATGTGACTTAACTGAAAGGCAGGAAGTCAACTTTAAAGTTCAATATAATTGTTCCGGTAAAATATATTTATTAAATGGTTTCTGATAAGATATTCGTAGGTAGGTCTTAGTGCTTCTTGTTGAAAGTCAGACTTTGGCAAGGGGTAAAGGACTTAGATAGGTTCTGTAATACGCAGTTAGCTTTACGGCCAAAAGTAATTAGTCGAGAGCCTGAATGGTACGCTGGCTCAACAAAAACAGTCAATAACCCTTTCAAAGGGAAGCGATCTGATGACCACCGTACAAAGAAGTTCCATTTACCGAAATTCGGATTGCAGTTGCCTCCTTTTAGTTACTCCCATATTGACAGATTCATTGTGGCTTTCAGTGTTCGTGCACTGAGAGAAAGGCTTGATAATATAGGAAAAAGGAAAGCAATGCTTGAATGCTGAAATAAGTTTTAATTGATGTACTTTCCAGAGAAAGAATATTAAATTAGTTAGTCAAAATCTAAGCTCATTTCTTATTTCCATTTTAAAGAATATATCTTAAATAAGTGTGAAATCTGTTTTAATATCAATTAAACAAAAGCACATTAATATAAGAACTTGTAGTTATCCATGCAAAATAAGTTTGAAGTCTAAAAAGCCAAACCAAAATTCCTTTATTTCCAAGTTTCCACTTGGTCTATTGATGATCCTTTTCCAATTTTTCTCTTAGTGCCTGTAAGCGAGTGCGCTGGCGAAAAACTCTTTCAGGACAGGGCTCCTGTTATCTGCCGGTAAACATGGCTTAAGCTGCAAATAATCACAAACGCTCATATTTGGCCACAAGCCCAGTGGCCCACTCATTTAGGCAAAGTCCCTGCCAGTCCCTGGGACCCCTACCCCCGCCATGCGAGCCACTCCCACTACCAGTGCCATTCACTCCGACCGACCGCAATATCAACACATTTGGGTTTTAGCCATAATGAAGTTGCTAACTTCTGAAGTGCGCCGGCAATGGCTGTGCGGAGGGTACGAGGAGCCATGGCGGCTAAGACCAAAACATAATCAAAACCGAATTATGTGCTTTAAATGCGTCCAAGTCGTTGTCTTCGTCTGGGGCCCCAGTTCCCTCTCCCCTCGTCCCTGCTGGAAGCATTCAAACTATCATTTTCCTACTTAGGAGAATGTGTGCCGACAGTCGCCAGCAGTCTGTCCCGCTCCCGCCCCGCAATCACATGCATATAGTAATTAGAAAAGAAAAGAGTTGGTTGCAAAGAAAAGCAATTAGTGTCTCTCTCAATTTCTATGCGCATAGTTTCACAATCTTGAGCTGCTCAAGCAAACATAGACCCGCTGTGGAAGGGACTGCTTTTCCCCATTTGCCTGGCCTGTGCTTATTCGGTTACTTGGTGACCGGCCCCCCATTCTCCTGCTCCTCCGAGTGCGAGCATCCTTGAAGTGATTAAGCGCATTTGCGCTCCACACAAGCACACAATGGCGGGTAGAAGCAAAGGACACTGCAGCGAATTTCGGGCATTATTCGGAAAATCTAAACGTAGTTCTAGAATGTGAACACACTCAGAATAAGGTTTTACTTATTTGAAATTCGATTTCACTGCTAAATATTTTGTATAATTTTATGTAAATACCTCTAATTATACATAGTTTTTTCTTTTTTCCAGTGCACCCAGCTTGAGTGCCAGCGGAAGCTCATCTCGAGTTTATTGGTGGCGCCAAGCTGGAACCGAGACGGTCCACACGGCGTATGCGTATTGGGCGGCGACCCATTAATGGCCCTTCGATATATGTTTTGTGATGAAAACGAAAACAATTAACACCGAAATGATGAAACGAATCATGGCCAGGGCGGGGTCAAGAAAACACAAACGGATAGGCTTATGGTATATATAAAATATATATATATTTGAGCAGGATGGGAACACAGAGCGAGAGAAGGGACAAAACTACACAAAAGTTGAGAAGTGTTGAAGGCAGGCAAAGTTTTTTCATCAACGAAAACATTTTCCGACCGATGGTGATGGCTAGTAGTTTGCTGGTCAAGCGTGGTCGGGGGTTTTTCCGTAAGTTTGATGGACGCGTTCGCTGGACGGACAGCGAACAGCGGACACTGGACTCCGGACACCCGACGGAAGTGAGCCAAGGAAACTTTTGTGGGCGGCGGGCAGCGGGTGGTGGATGGTATAGGTAAACAGCAACAAAGTAAATATCAAGTTAACGCCTGCGGCTCTCCACTTGGAGAACAGCTAGAAACTAAAAGCGGAAACGGAAGTTTGCCATCGAACGGCGAATTTTGTGCGTGCGCTGCGTATTTCCAATAGCAATTCGAATTCGGATGCGGATTCGTATTTGCTTTTTGCAGCTCACTGGCTACCTTTCACCCGCATTCACTCCGTCTGGGGCCAAAACAAATAATGGCTGAGATTCCATTTCGCCCAGAAGTTTCTATATATCAAAGTGCTCGGCGTCTGATATATCAGTCTCCGGTTCCCGGTGGGGGCAGCTTGGCCTTTGTTTTTGGCGTTCAGTTATTTGCATGCCCTTTGCCACTCTATGTCACAGGGCACATGTGTATATATACACATGCAAATATGTACATATATGGTGTCTCTCAGCGGGTCTTTACTATATACTATGCTCTAGCTCCCTATGAGCTTTTTGACTTTATACCCTCTCAAAGAGTACTTTAGTTTATTTTGTATTGAATGCATTGTAACAAAAGTTGATGTATAAATAGAAGTTTTACTTCTTGATAAATTTTCAATTTGTGCTTTTGATTTCTTACTAAATGAATACATTTTTAATAAGGTCAAATCGGTTTTCCTTAAGTTCTTCCTTAAGGTCTTCTAGGTGGGGGACCAGAAATACTTGACTGCCACGTTCTCCTGTATCTCATTCTTGACCAGGCCTATTGGGATCACGAACAAATAATCTTTTGACAAGATATTCGGGTTAATGCCCTGCACAGTGCAGCAAAATTTTAGATACGCCAGATCCCAACCCCGGAGCATCTGCGTCTTGGCCATCAACTCCTGAGGAACATCCTGAAAGTAAAACACGGGGACGTGCACCACCCCGTTGACCACAACGAAGGCCATGGACGAAAACCCCTCTAACTGCAGGAAACCACACTTTTTGAGGATGGATCCAGGAATAAAGGATGTTAGCAGCCGGTGGCACTCCCCCCGGTACTGGTAGTAGTCCATGGCATCTCTGAGATTCAACATCTTGTCATTTCGGGTGATTTTACCGCCGAATTGCCCGTTGCAGTGCCAGGAGTTGATTTCGTTAAGCAGCTGGACCTCCGTGGCAATGATCTCGTATTTTCGCACTACGAAGCTGCACTTGTCGGTGGTCGGGTGCAGGTTGAAGTCCCTGAGTTTAAGCTGAAGCATGCGCTCACAGCAGACCTTCTCCGTGTGGCGGTAGAGGAAGGGAATCACCCTCAGATTGTTCTCTTGCAGACCGGGTTCTATCTGTTTCAGCTCCGCCCAGCCAAAGCGCAGGTCGTTGCGTTTAGCAGGTACAACGATTGTAAGTTGCATTTGTTGAAGCTCCAGCTTTCGGCTGAAGCTGGTTTTGTTGTTGAATTTGTTGCTCATGGATCGCCGCGGCTTGAAGCTGGTGCTGGTGCTGCTCCTTCATCTTGGCGGCCATAATGCGTATTTCTTTTTCTTCGGGGTTCTCCAGTTTTACGATCAGACTTATTCTAGGAAGGGAAAGCTGCTTGCCTTTGGCACTTTCCATCTTATTTTATTACATTTATTTTGCTTAAATTCTCCAGAGACTCAATGACTTTTAAATAGTGTGACCAAAGGCAAAGAGATACCTGCTTACCAAGATTATTTAGTAGGTGAAATAAAACAATAATTGATTGTTCACACTAGTGCTTAAGCTCTAACATTACACATGTCTCCGTTTTTAAAATCTTTAATAAGTTAGGCATGCTCCGGTTATGGAATTCGTAAAAAGTTAACGATTTATGATTTGAAATCGCGAATCGGTGCTCCAGTTTTCGAATTCGTAAAATTTTTCCGGCTTGTAAAACGGGCACCTTTGTCTGGCCGAAATGAACAGCAAATAGATTTTTTTAAATCAAGCCAGATCGTATTTTCTAAGAAAAATAAATTTTTTATCAGTGGTATATTGAGGTTAATTTCACACCATCAGAAGTTGACAAACAAAGAAATTTCGATTACGCAAGGGGTCGATAGGTACGTCGCCAAAAGCTATCGCCAAGGTTGCCACACTGTTGGCAAAACGAAGCAGCCCGATAAAAATCCGTATAAAATATATATTATTTAATTAATAAATGTAAAAGAAATCCAAAAATTCTGTTTATAAATAATGATATTAATTAAATTACTTTAATTTTCAAAAAAGAGTACAAAAGTTATTGAAGACATCGAAATTATAACTGTGAAAGATGTGGCAGCCCCAGTATGGAAAGGTAGTGAGTTAAAACAAGTAAGAAAGCTACAGTCGTTCGTGAACGACTGTTATATACCATGTACCAAAATATATCGCCGCTTTTGCCTATTGCGACTTTTGCCTATTAGAAAAATGT